>CAIGQZ010010775.1:756109-766574 GCA_903798205.1 Danio tinwini
TGTGCAAACGAAGACTGTGTGGATTGTATGTGTGCACACACAGATGAGGGTAGTCACCGTGCGTAAGTTTAATCAAAAGTCACATTTTGCTATTGGCTATTGCCCCCTTAACAATATTTTCAGTCAATCAACTTTCTTACAGTATGTTTACAATCTCTCTCGTTGGTTGGTGATTGTTGTTTCGTGCGCAGTGAGCAGTAAAATAAATAATGGCATAGTGGCCAACCTAAACAATATTTTTATTTTCAAAATGGCAAAGAGGCACATTTTTCATTTGTTAAAACAAAGATGAAACTCTGCGAATGGATCAGGATAACGGAAGACAGAAGCAAAGCGGTCTCAGGTCAGCAAGAAAACATGAAGAAAGAGCTAAATGGGCTCTTCTTGAAGAATAGACTGAGTAAGTCATTACATTTTTTTTTTTTCACTTGGCACGTACTAGTAACGTACTAGTAAAGAGAACTGAATAATGATTGTACATACGATTTATGCTTGTAGCTACATGTTTTTTTTATTATCCATGACTGACCTATAAGGTTATATGGCACAAAATAATTAAAAACTGTTGAGAAATGTGATGCTCTTGTTTTGCGCCATCATTGTTGTCATGAACTGAAAATTGTGTTGTGGCATCGGTCACGGTAACTTTTATTTACTGGTTTAACTTATTTGCTGGAATTACTCATTTACAAATTAAGCACTGGGGAAGGTGGTGGTCAGGTCAGTCAATCAGGTGACAGCAAGCTGGCCTGGTCGGCTGAAGTGTATATTGCACTCTCTGGTGGATTTACAGGATAAGAGAACATGCAAGAGAAATTTGAGATCATGAAAAAGCATACACAGCGGTCTCTGGTAAATTTGCAAAAACAAAAACTGAGAGCAGACATACCTCCGGTTACGTATTTTGCTGTCCCCAGAAATGTAGACCTGGGTACTTATCTGCAATGAGCCTGGGTTTAACGTTTTAATTGTCCCTATTGTTTTACCTCCAGTGTATAAAATACTAAATCACATTAAAAATACGAATTAAATAAACATATTGAATTACTCCAATATTTGTGCAACTTAATGTTTCATTCATTTATTCATTCATTTTCTTTTCGGCTTAGTCCCTTTATTAATCAGGGGTCACCACAGCGGAATGAACCGCCAACTTATCCAGCATATGTTCTACGCAGCGGATGCCCTTCCAGCTGCAACCCATTACTAGGAAACACCCATACACTCTAATTCACACACATACACCACGGACAATTTAGCTTACTCTATTTACCTATACCTCATGTCTTTGGGCTGTGGGAGAAACCAGCACACCAGGAGAAAACCCACACGAACACGGGGAGGACATGCAAACTCCACACAGAAATGCCAACTGACCCAGCCGAGGCTCGAACCAGTGACCTTCCTGCTGTGAGATGACAGCACTACACACTGTGCCACTGCACCGCCCCTTACTGTTTCTTATAACTTTCTTTTAAAATTAACGTTAAGTCTTAGTTAACATTTCCAAATCCAAAGTTTTAAAAGCAGATATCAAGGTCCCATAATTAAAATAACAAAATATCAAAATGTTAGACCAAGGGTGCCCAAACTCAGTCCTTAATCTGTAAAATGTCTTACAGATTTTAGCTCCAACTTGCTTCAAGACACGTGCACAGATCTATCTAGAACAGGGTTGCCCAAAGTCGGTCCTGAAGCCCGGGGTCCTTCAGACACCGGTGCAGAGAATAGTGTCAGACAGCCGTGTGTTTATAGACTATCATGTCGCAAAATGCGGCGAAAATTCTACACGACTGTAATAATTTGATTAAGATGTTTAAATGTCTGTATTGCACTTCAACAATGCGAGTAAAATTGCCATACTCCACATGTTTTAATCCGATTTCTGTTTCGTCCAATTAGGACCTTGTCGGATTATTCAAAAATCGCAGTTTACATGATAGACTCCTAATCACAGTAATGTCTTAATCATATAAAAAATTGCATTATTGGTGTCCATATGTACTCATTGGCAGTTTTTTTCAAAGCCTCCTTTGTTTATTTTTGCCATGGGTAACATTTTACAGTAATGTTCAATTAGCTAGCTAATGCATGTACTGCACTACCAAAAACAAATAATAATAAAAAAACATTTATTATAATATTTATTAACACTAGTTGATGAAAACAAAATCATTTATTGATGGTCCTTGTTAACATGCACATTTTTGGATTTTAATAATGAATAAATAAACGTTTAAGTTAACACCAATTGTGATTATTAAATGGTGTGCAAGTGTTAATTCTTAGTTAAAACCGTATTGTAAAGTGTGACCCATATATTAAATAAAACCATATGAAAAGAATAATGCTTACTCACCATTTTGAGGAACTTCACATCTAGCTGTCAAAGTTACATCAGTGTAGTTCATTCCCAGCGGGGATTTGCAGTTATGGTGCCAAGCAAGGTTAGCTTTTGTTGTGCAAACTCTACAGTTCATTTAAGTTCACTCCACGCTTTTACAAAAACATGAAAGAGAAAAATCTTCTTGGGAACTTTTTAATATTTACACCACATAATGTCTAGGTTTCAAAAATACAGTTTTTTTAATACCACTGCATAAATGATAGAAAAATTGTGCCTTTTTTAATGCGTAGCTCTTTCATCCTCAAGGTTACAGTATCCCAGCATGCCGTGCACATCCCCGTGAGATTTCACTCCAGATTTACAGCTTTCATTCTCTGACAAGGCATTCACCTGAGAGACGAATGACCAAGTTAACCAGATATGGAAATGATTGCTCAACAAACCCTAACCGGAGACAGCTGGCTCTCTAATTCAGCCGGGTTGACCTTTTCATCAGACCCTTTGCGCAGAGTATTAAAAAGATCTGAAGCCATTGAAGCTTAAAAGGCAGGTGAGGCTGAGCTGAATGTGAATGAAACAAATGAACTGGCGCTTTAAACCTTTTGAGTAAACTAGTGTGTAAACCGTTTGACCTTGGGATGGAACTAGGGAATTTCTTAAATAGAAAAATGTTCAGTGTTGTGTGTTGTAGCTCATTCCGTGACTTGTTCCTGCCTTACAGTCATATTAATATCTGTCTGGGTTTTTTAAACCTTCAACCATTCTAACTCAAAACCTTGGCGAATGTTTCTTTTTTACTAAATTCTTTTTACATGATGAGATATATCCGTCATCGCTTTACTTTGTTTGATGGAAATTTCATGTCCACCTTAAAATAAATGTATTTTATTATTAAAGTTATAATAGGAACAATATTATTTATTTGATTTCATAATTTTACCTCAACGTAAAAGCGTAGTACAACCATTGTCAAAGACTCAAGACAGACAAACCTGCGGAGGACATATTTTCAGCTTCCCTTGCTGTAGAGCTGCACAAACACACACATAGTCAAAATCCAACCAAAACACCAGACATTTTACCTCATTAAGATACAGTGCTGAGGTGATGCAGTGGTGCAGTAGGTAGTGCTGTCGCCTCACAGCAAGAAGGATGCTGGTTCAAGCCTCGCGGTCAGTTGGCGTTTCTGTGTGGTGTTTGCATGTTCTCCTTGCGTTCGCGTGGGTTTCCTCCGGGTGCTCTGGTTTCCCCCACAATCCAAAAATATGCAGTACAGAATTGGGTAAGCTAAATTGTCCGTAGTGTATGTGTGTGTATGGATTCCTTGGGTTGCAGCTGGAAGGGCATCCGCTGTGTAAAACGTATGCTGGATGGGTTGGCGGTTCATTCCGCTGTGGCCACCCAGAATTAGTGGGGGGACTAAGCCGAAAAGAAAATGAATGAATGAATGTAGATACAGTGCTCTGAAGATTATAGTTATTATTACACATCTTCCAGCCAATCAAATCAAAGATTTGATTGGCTGGAAAACAGAAAACAGGATGCAGTTCAAGCCTTACTAGTAAACAAACAGAGCACTCTCTAATTCATTTATTACTACTAAATATTCAATAAGAGCACTCTATAATTAAATTCTTACTAGTAAGTTTTCAATTGGAGCACTCTATAATTTAATTCTTACTAGTAAGTTTTCAATTAGAGCACTCTATAATTCTTACTAGTAAACATTCAATTATTGCTCATATCTTAATTGTAAGTATTTAATTAGAGCACTCTATAGTTCAGTTGTAACACAAGTAAGGTCCATTTGCATTTTAGCATTTTAACATGATCATCTTTCACAAATCTCATTAAAAAGTATTTATCAATGCACAGTAGGCCTACTATTGAATAGTTTTTGTCTGTAAAACAAAATACTGTTTTAAATTTGATGATAAACAAATGACGTTGTTTATAAGTCAAACAAGTAATAAAACCAAGTTTAATCATTCCATACATGTTGCATTCTATTGTTTTAAACAAATCCATTAATTAGCAGTTGCTCAAATCTTGTTATTTATCATTTACACTTTAATATTGCTTATTTGGGGAACTTGCTACAATAACTGGGTGCTTTTTGACTCTAAAAATTGTTATCAATGACTAGCCAACACTCTGTAACAGTGGAAGGGACGCTGACAACAGGGAGTGCGGATCCAAACGTAGGGTTTATTAAATGGAATGGTCAGGCAAGCATCAGTCAACACAGTAGCTAATAGATGTATACAGGCAATCCAGAATAGTCAAAGTAACAGGCGAGAGGACAGACGGCAGGCAGCAGACAGGGAAAACGTATCGTAATATTACACTATACAGATTCACAAGACTCAGCAACAATATGTGTGTTTGAGCTGTTTTTAAAGTCTGTAATCAGTTTTTAATGATCCTCCAGCTGTGTGTATGCAATCAGTCAGGATCAGAAACCGGTTGTGTGTGCGGTGCATGACTGAATATGTGGTCAATAAATGGCGGATTTGTAGTCTGTTATCGATCTGTTTCAGCTAGATCGCTTGTGATCATAACACATTCAATGGAAACACAAGCTTGAGTCTACATTTTTGTAAAACTACAAAAACGTAATTCAACATGTTTTTGACTGCAGTTTCAAGTAAAAAAAATACAATTTTCAGCTTTTGTTCCTTATTACACAAATGATATTAACAGAAACATATTATCGGCAAAAGACGGATTATTTGTGTGCAGTTCTTTGCACAACACCAAATAAATACCACAAAATAACTTAACTTACATCTACGTCTACTGTAATCAAACACATTTTCTTCACTTAACTGCCTCTATATGGACAGCTTTTCTTGTGGTCAGTTTGCTTGGTAGCTCACTTTGTACCGTGAGAGTTGGAAACACTAATGGTTGGGTTTGGGGAAGGTTTTAAGTCAGTGGTTCGCTATGTGATCTGTACAAGCCTCACTACAACGTAAACAGCGCCCTCTAGTGGATTCTAGTGGAAAATGTACCCTTAGGCAAATATTTACAGTGAGCCTGGGCTGAAAAAATGCTGGTTAGATTCAATCCAAATATGGACAAATCCTACTGGTTCATTTTGTTTAATTATTATTCAAATTCATTTTTTTTTTTTATTCAACAGTTTGTCTGTATTTGTTTCAAATTAGTCCAACCCAGCAATTTTGGTCTATGATTTACCAAATACGTCAGTTTCAGCTATAATAATAATAATAATAATAATAATAATAATAATAAAAATAATAATAATAATAATAATAATAATAATTATTATTATTATTATTATTATTATTATTTTTATTATTATTTAATGATCTCCTGAAGAAAACCAAAAATCACCAACATCTTTGATGGCCTGAGGAACTGTCTCTTTAAGCAATATAGTATTAAAATAAAAGTGCTTCTAATGCTTTGTGAAAACCCTGGAAACAGCTGTGTACTTGACAAATACTGTCTGTGATAAAGTAGGCAAACGTTGCATAAGCATCACTGCGGGAAGCAAATCGTGTGAGACTTCATGTTTCAGTTTTCAAATCCTTTCCAACTGCAAGTAACAAATCTTGCTTATCTGTTACAATATGTCTAGTTAAAATGCACCCACATATATCAGTATATTTACACCTCTCCAATTATTGATTGCTACCATTGATTGCTACTAGGATGTGACTACCCCAGCTTTAACGTGGTACATTGATTGATTGAATGTGGAAGTTCTTTAGAGAACTATTTTATATAGTAAAACAGTAATTGTAATTTCCGCCATTAGAGAGAGTGTATTTACAACAAAAAGTTGTAGTTTGATGACGTTGTGACTGAGTGTGGAATCATGAGAGTTGTCATCTTTATTACATCTCCATTACTCATGCAGAAAGCATGTTCAAGGATGAGCTAAAGTATTTAAAGTACAGTATACAAACTTATTATCATAGTAGTATGAAGCAGAGTAAGTCTGAAAGATGTTGAAGTGAAGCAAGGCCGCTAAAGCAATTGCTGATTAAAGACCAGCGCGACATGCCAATAAAATGTTTTTTGGTGTTTGTCTAATTTATTTAAAACTAAACTGGAAATCGAGGGTGTATGCTGTCATTAGCATGGCATAGGACACATGCTTTGTGTCACTACACTGTAAAAAATATCCGTAAATTAGCAGTTTTCCATATTTTACGTTCATGTTTGTATTTTTTATTCCCCATTTATTTTTGCTTTTGAATGGCATTATAGGACCTTGCTATTTCTTTGGACAACTTTTAACTTTATTAAGTTGGAAAAAGTGACGTCTATTAACATTTTTAATAGTTTAAAGTGATATATTGTCTGTGTCTGTGTTGTATATTGCAGTACAAAAACATTTGTAATAAACTGCCAATCAATCAATCAATCAATCAATCAATCAATCAACTTTTATTTATATAGCACTTTACACAACCCAGGCTCATTCTGAAAACGTAGTCCTGAGAACGTTTCTGGAGACAGTGAAATACGTGGACGTAAGTATTTTTGCAGCTTTTGTTTTCACGAATCCGCGAGAGGCCGATGCGATCACTTTTTTATATCTCAAATGCCTCACGCGAGTGCCGTTCGCGACTGTGATGTTCTCGCGTAAACCCACCAGAGGCCGCTGTCGACCATCCGTCTGTCTGTCTGACTGAATAACTGAATGATTGACTGGGCGACTGGCCAATTGACTGACCTACCCTCCTCCAATTTTACTGATTGACCTGCCCACCCACTTACTTCCCTAAACCCAACCAACGGTTTACAAAAGCCGTCCAGAAAAAGAAAAGCCCTCGTCTGATTTTTACCACGTTTTTGGATTTTATCAGGCTGTTGTTCACTCGTTCATTTTATTTTTTGGATTTAGTTTTTGTCTTACCTGATTTCTGGAACTGCTCTTCCGCGGACTCGAACCCGGTCATCATCGTCATGGTCAACTCCTCTCTGCGTCTCAAGTCCGCCAACGTACACGATGAGCTAACGGGACAAACTGGTTGCGGCGGGAAAGGCCTCCACACGGAGGTAAGCAGTCAGCCCGTAAGCACCAAAAGGAACAGCGTCATACCGCCTCATAGCGTTTGCTTAAGAAATGAAACGCAGCCATACATACCTCCAGCTACATAATTCACGGTCTCCAGAAACGTCCACAGGACTACGTTTTCAGAATGAGCCTGGATTGACTTTACAACAACTACGGTTGACCAAAGTGCTTTACACAAGTAAAAGCAAATTATACAACACAAAAGAAAAGTAGACGATGCAAAACATTACAAAAAATATAATTAAAATACAACAACTTAAAACATAACAAAGCCAATTTAAACAAGTGGGTCTTAGGCCCCATTTACACTAATGCGTTTTCGTTTTAAAACGGCGTTTTAGATCAAAAACGATCCGCGTCTACACTAGCGTTTCATCTAGCGTGAACATCTCCGTTCACACTACTCCACCAAAAACATATATCACGTGACCATTCGTGCACTCTGGGCATGCGCGGACAAGTATAAACAGGAAGCATGTGTCTCGCTCAGCATTTGGTTATTGTTAGTCAACAAACGCTGGTTGAACGATGAACGTGAGCGATTAGCGAGTGCTTGAACAATAGCTTGCCTCTTGTGAATATATGCAGCTGCTGTAGTAAAAAATGCAGAGTTTAACTGCACAATGCTGCCTAAAACGGACAATAGTGCAAACAACGCTCCCATTTCTGTGTCCATGTTGTTGTTTACAGTGAAAACTGGTCTGCCGTCTTCCGGTAGCGTTATAGTCACGTGATAGGGGCTTGACAAATAAGGGAAGGAAACTGAATGACCCAAAAGACCCAATCAGGTAGCGAATGTTTGCAGCCATGCCTCCGTTTTCAGATGTCTCCGTTTTCCCCCATCCACACTGAGACGGAGCAGCAGGGTTTTAGAATAAAAACAGCCTCTCCAGTGTTTTCAAAACGCTCCGTTTTTGGGGCTCGAAAACTCCAGCGTAGTGTGGACGGATGGCGTAACCGTAACAAAACTTAGGCGTTGGCGTTTTAAAACGAAAACGCATTAGTGTAAACAAGGCCTTAAGCTTGGCTTTAAAAAAGTCGCAGGTCATTGATTATAGGAAGCTCACTAGGAAGGGTATTCCAGAGTTTAGGACCTGCCACTGCAAAAGAGCGGTCACCCCACTGCTTGTATCTTGACCGAGGGACTTCAAGCAAAAGTTGGTCAGCAGATTACAGAGCTCTGCTGGGTTTGTGCCTGTGCAAATTTTTGCATAAATAAGTAGGAGCAAGGCCATTGATGGCATTAAATACAAACATCAAAAGTTAAAAATTTGCTAGTGCAGTACAAATGTATTTTTCTATATATTATTTATTATACATTATATTATAAAAATATATTATTTATTATACATTATATTACTATAATACATTATATATAACTACTAAAATATACCTCCCATAATGCATAGAGCTCCCATAATGCAATTCATAACCGGAAATAAACGGAAACACAAAATACAGAAACAGTGTACTTAAATTTGCTTATTTTCTGGATTTGAACATTTCTTGAAACATTAGTGATAACATACTCACATAATAACTAAAATATAACACCTTTCTAGTATTTTTATATTTTAATGAAAATGTTTGTGTGTTTTGTGCACCTGTGCATGTGTCTACCTCCACAGTTTCTCAACTAGCCACCGAACCCCCTCTTGCCATTTTGTATTTACGAGCTTGTAAATCTCCAACAAACAGCGTATTCTCGGGCAAAAGTCTTGTCTGCTTATCATAAATAAATAAACAAAACAACAAAATTTGCTGGAACCCAGCCACGCCACTGAGGTCATGCAGGAGGAGAAGTAAAGTTTGACGCCCCGGCCTGACGGGACCCAAGAGAAGACGGCGCACAGTGATAATGCATAAAAATGTGGAAGAAATGTCAAGTCCACAAAGATGTCGGAAACGAGATGAAAAAACAGTATTAATATTCCATTGCGGTGCAGGTAAGGAGTTTGGGTACGAAACAAGCACTAGAGAATGGCAGAGACAAATAAGAGGAAGCCAATATGAGAGTGAATGGGGAATGAAGGGAAAACTAAATATAGAGTGTGTGTGTGTGTGTGTGTGTGTGTGTGTGTGTGTGTGTGTGTGTGTGTGTGCGTGTGTGCGTGTGTGCGTGCGTGCGTGCGTGCATGCGTGCGTGTGTGTGTGTGTGAGGAGAAAGAAAGAGATTAGGAGAGGAGAGAGAAGGTGTCATGTTCACAGTCGCAGCGGGGTGTGACATCCACATCGCTGTTCTGTGATAATGGCGTCGTCCGGATCGAGAAGCCGACTATTTTCCTTTCTTCTTCCGCTTAGCCCTCCTGTCTCGCCTCAGGTTTGCCCACCTTTATCTTTTGAAACATTTTTTTTTTTTTTACTTTAGTGTATCTTTTTTTCCCCCATGTTTGTTTTTGTTGTTCTCATTTATTGAAATCTCTGATGCTTTGAGGCCTCGGCAGCGTTGAGCCGTAGACGATTTGGCAAATGAATAAAACATGTCACACAGAGTCTGCTGGTTTTGCTGTTATTTGTGAAACCGTGTATGTGTGTGTGTGCACATTCGCTATATTTACAGTTTGTGCTATGGTTTTGATTTTATGTGAACACGAGCCTGAGGGTAAAGACATTCAGCTGTTGCATTGTCTATTCAGTCAAGTTTCCACCCCAGTCTGTATTAATTCATAAGAACAAAACTCCCTAACTGAGCAATTACTTCAATATCTCTCTCACCTCCACGAGTGCAATCCGACATCTGAAATGCAGTGAGAACCGGTCAACTGCTGCCTGGGTGGGAACATAACACTGCGGATTAAACATTTATTTCCCTTCTTTGTTGAATGGGCTAAATAAATATGTCCCTGAAAATGTGTTTTTTTTAACAGCAGGGCATAAAGGCTTTTGTTCCTGAGAGAAGAAAGAGCAAATTTTACCTGCAGATGAGTGAAATAGTATATTTGAGCAGGTCCAATGAAATGCTTTGCTAGCGCATAAATAAATTATATTTTAAACTGCAGATAGCTTGAGAAAGCTTAGATAGATAGATAGATAGATAGATAGATAGATAGATAGATAGATAG
>CAIGQZ010010775.1:766974-779832 GCA_903798205.1 Danio tinwini
ATAGATAGATAGATAGATAGATAGATAGATAGATAGATAGATAGATAACAGAAGCCCTTTGAATTGACAATATGTATATGCTATATACAACAAGTTATTTTAGCATTGTGAAAACAAAGCAGTTTTAGTTTTATCACAGAAAAACTGTATTTTAGACTCACACTAAGGCTAATTTGGGTTAACTTAGTGCTAATTAAATCTTGCTTGTCAATGAGAATGGCTAAACATGTCAAAACTAATGATGCATTGCCTTAGCATTACCTAGCATTACCTTAAGATACCATGACTAACAAATTACAATTGACTTCAGTTATATGGAAGAAAAACACACATGACCCTGCTACTCATATATTGTAAATATTATTATTGTTAAACTGTATATTGTACACTCAAAAAATGATGGGTTGTTGAAACCCAATGCTGGCTTAAATATGGGCAAAACATTATAGAGTTCAAAAAGTGTAATTTAAATTGAATAGCAAAACTTAACTCAATGTTGGGTTTGTCTGTACACTACATGACAAAGGTCTAATTGTCAATCCCAGCCGTAAGAGCAACAAATAATAACTTGACTTCTAGTTGGAAAAGTGGCAAAAGGTAGATTTATCTGATTAATCGTGTTGAACTGCATCCCAAACATCACAAATACTGCAGAAGACCTATTGAAAGCCATATGGACCCAAAATGCACTCCCAAATCAGTCAAGTTTGGTCAAAGAAAAAATCATTGTTTGTGGTTACCTTCCATATGGGGGCATGTGAAAGATCTGCAGAGTGAATGGTAGCATCAACAGCCTGAGAAATCAAGACATTTATGCTGCCCATTACATTACAAACCACAAGAGAGGGCAAATTCTTCAGCAGGATAGCACTCCTTCTCATACTTAAGCCTCCACATCAAAGTCCATGAAAGCAAAGGAGGTCAAGGTGCTCTAGGATTGGCCAGCCCAGTCACAAGATATGAGCATTATTCAGCATGTCTGGCATAAGATGGAGGAGGCATTGAAGGTGAATCCAAAAAATCTTGATGGACTCTAGGAGTCCTGAAAGAATCCTTTCTTTGCCATTCCACATGACTTTATTAATAAGTTATTTGAATTATTGCAGCAATTTTAATTTTTATAGTATATACAAAATAACAAGAAAAAAAGTACTGGCAGCTATTTACACAGACACCCCAGAAAGTTTGTCACTTTAAACTACAAAACTAATGACAATAAAAGTCAGTGCAGATATAAAGGTCCCATAATGCTATTCAAAGCCATAAATAAACATAAAAGCCTCATGAATCACAAATACAGGATAAGCAGTTAATTAATGAAGATTTCAGAGTGTAATTTTAGGTGACCCTATGTCTTTAAGGAAGTAAATAGTATCCATTTTATAGCATGATGGGAATAACAAGGACAGGGCTTTGATATTAGCCATCCTCCGGAAAGATGCTGATTTGCCGCTGCTCTGTCAGAATCATGGTGACATGAAGTTCAAGAGCAGACATTAACCCTCAAAACTTTTAAAACCAATTAGGAGTTCAAGGCTTCACACAAATCCACTCAAAAGCTTGCCTGAATCTACTGAGAGCTCAGGGGGACGTGTGTTTAGGTCGCTATAAGCATCCAAATCACTTCCTCTGTCTTTCTGTTTTAATAAACAAACCGGTTGTCTTGTATAATATCTGAAAGAATTAACAGAGTGAAAGACAAATCCAATTACCTTATCCATTTATTGCTAATGCCCACGTGGTGCTAAGTGCTGCCCTGTCAGTATGTATTTACAATCAGCTATCCGAGAGAAATCTGAATGTTTATTAGAACAGAGAGAGAACAAACTTGCCTTCATACTTGTTTAGAGATAAATGTCAACGTATCATCCTCTTACTGGATTAACTCCTTACACGTAAACCTTGAGACCATGTACAATCACTCATGCAACCAATTTATTAGATAGACCTGTTCGACTGCTTGTTAACAGAGCAGCAGAATGTGGGGGAAAAAAGGTAACTGGATGTGGCATGGCTGTTGGTCTCACACAGACTAGTCTGAGTATTTAAGAGATTGCTGATCTAGAAATTTTCACATATAACATCTCTAGGGTGAATGGACAATGGTCAAAAACTGAGAAAATGTCTAATGAGTGGCAAAGGTGTAGGTGAAAATCCCTAGTTGATGGCAGAGGGCCAGAGCTGAGCTGATACAGATAAGACTACAGAAGAGCATCCCTAAACACACAACACATTTAACCTTGAAACAGATGAGCTACAGCAGCAGCAATAGAGCACACCAACACCACTCTTACCAGATAACATCAGAAAACCGAGGCTACAGTTTACACAAACTCACTAAAACTGAATAATATAAGATTTGTAGGCTCAGTGGTCAGCAACCACAGCAAGAAGGTTGCTGATTTGAGTCCCGGTTGGGCTAGTTTGCATGTTCTTCCTATGTTTGCATGGATTTCTGTCATAATGTATGAGTGTGTGTGTGTGTGTGTGTGTGTGTGTGTGTGTGTGTGTGTGTGTTTGTGTGTGTGTGTGTGTGTGTGTGTGTGTGTGTGTGTGTGTGTGTGTGTGTGTGTGTGTGTGTGTGTGAGTGAATGTGACAGTGTATGGGAAATTGGTTGTGGCTGGAAGTACATCCGCTACATAAAACGTATGTTGGAATAGTTGGCGGTTCACTCCACTGTGGCAACCTCTGATAAATCAGAGACTAAGCCAAAGGAAAATGAATAAGCGTGGTAGAAAGTTGCCTAATCTGATGAGTCTTGATTTTGGCTGCAACATTTGGATTGTAGAGGCAACAACATGTAAGAATGGATCAATCCTGTCTTGTATCGACAGTCATGTATACTGGTGGTAAGGGGTGAAGTTTATTTTCTTGGAACACTTTGGGCCCGTTAGGAGTGACTTAGCATTATTAAAACTCCACATCCTACCAGTGTATAGTTGTTGACAATGTCCATCCCATTTATGAGCCTAGTGTACCCATCTTATGATGCCTGTTTACAACAGAATAATGATCCAAGCCACAAAGCTGGTTTCTTGAACATGAAAATTAGGCACAATATGTACAGTTTTTATATCAAAATATAAAAACAAACCACACTAGTACGGTGTTATAGGGTGACACAGTGGCATAGTGGGTAGTGCTGTTGCCTTACAGCAAGAATGGTGCTGGTTCAAGCCCCGGCTGGGTCAGTTGGCATTTCTGTGTGGAGTTTGCCTGTTCTCCCCGTGTTTGCGTAGGTTTCCTTTTGGCGCTCTGGTTTCCCCCACAAGTCCAAAGACATGCATTAGGTGAACTGGGTAAGCTAAATTGTCCGTAGTGTATGTTTGTATGTCCAGGCTGGGGGTTGAGCGTTGGGTTAACAACCCACCTCATAAAAACTAGATGTTAAAAACACCAGTATGCTGTTGCTAAATAGCAACTTTAATATAAATGGCCCTGGAAGTAAGTAAGTACAGTGTTATATATTTTACTGACTAATGTACTTCTAAACATTTGAAAGAATGCTTGAATCTAGAAAAAATTACTTGTGGCACCCTTAATTTTGCATGAAGACTGAAGGCTGAAGACACTTTAAAAGGTGCTGTATGTAGGTTTTTGACAGTTTTAATGCATAAAAATTCCATAATATGGGTTTAGATATTTAAGAAACTAATTGTTAATGTTAAAGTCAGATATTCTGCTTTCAAAATGTTTTTTCCATGCCGGAACGCTTTTTTAGTTTAAGTTAATTTAACCTGCACAATGCCAGTTCAGCCAATTATATTTCAGCACCCTGGGGTGCCTTGTTGGAAAACAGCATATTTCATTCATTCATTCATTCATTCATTCAGAAAGGCTCTGAAAGCATGCATCCATGACAAAAAATGTGACCTCCTGTGGACAGTATCAGACATCAAATTGAGACAGATTCAGTTCCACATGAGGTTATTAATTATCAAATGATATAAATATTACGAACGGGAGCAGGATACATTGTAACCGCGTGTCTTAACAACACACTTCATGACTAGATATGCAGTGATAAGAAATTTGGCCGTTTGCACCAGACAAAACATGGCAGAAATTTAAATACAGCCTTTCAGAAGCACAGAATATGCACTCACTCATGAAATGGTAAGGTTTATTAATACATGTTAACTCTCTTTAACATCATTAAATGTAGATGCTGAATCACTGATATGTGTTTAGTTCTAAAGTTCAATTTCAAATGGTTTATTGTATTTTCCAGATCTGAGGTGAACTATCTGCTGCTGCTTTTAGTATATGCCAATAAGTGTCATGTAAAATGGCATTCAAACTCACATTGTTAACATTTAGCACTGCATAAAGCAGTGAGGTTTACCTGAGGTGATCACTGTCATAGGTTTCACATGTTCAGCTGTGAGAAATAGAAGCCGTTTCTAATATATCAATTCGAGGTGTTGGTTAGAACCAAAACTTCTTTTAACATGGAAAATATTCCCTCTATCGCGTGCCGTTGCTTTTATTTAGAACACGGTTTAAATCATTCGCTCCTGTACTCAATCTGGCAACCCGCGCTTGTGTTTGTTTTGATCCGGGAGTGCAATACCTAGTTCAACCACTGGGCGTCAAACTTACATACGGCACCTTTAATATGTCATGTGTTTTATTAGACTGCACAGAGCAACATTATAACACAGCCATAAGATGTATTTAGCATGATAAAACACCACTGTTTGTTCTCTGTGTGATCTAGAAGAACCGTAAATAAGGAATTGTGGCATAATAAAATCTCTACTGCTTTTATGCTGCATCGCATTCGTCTCTCATCATCAATTGCAGAAAATGCAGTGCTCTGGTTTCATTTTGACACCTTTTAGTTTTATGTCTCATTCACACTAGCAGCGACTTTGTAGCTGCCTTTCGCTCTGGGTGGTGACCTGCTGCAAACGCAGGTATATACAGCACGAATACAACCGGCCTATAAGCGAGCTGAGAGTATCAGAATCAGAATCAGAATCAGTTTTATTGCCAAGTGTGCTTCACACACACAAGGAATTTGTTTTGGCAACAGAAGCTTTCAGTGTACATAAAGTGACGAGTGACAACACAAAATTAAATACAAGAAAAGAAAAGGCAATAAACATTAAACATAGATGCAGTTAGTCAAAAAGATCTGGATGTTGAATTGTATGTACAGATATGCTGTAAATATACAGGTTATAAGGTGCTGTGTACAAGTGCGTATGAGAAAGTATTGCACGTTTATTGCACAGTAGGAGAATATTTAACTGTTCATGAGGTAGATGGCCTGAGGAAAGAAACTTTTCCTGTGTCTGGCTGTTTTTGTGCTTGGTGCTCTGTAGCGCCGACCAGACGGTAACAGTTCGAACAGGTAGTGTGCTGGGTGTGAGGCGTCCAGAGTGATTTTACAAGCCCTTTTACTCACTCTGGAAGAGTACAGTTCTTGAAGTGTAGGAAGTGTAGTGCCAGTGATTCGTATAGCAGTCCGGACTATTCGCTGTAGTCTACGGAGGTTGGTTTTGGCAGCTGAGCTGAACCAGACGGTGATTGAAGTGCAGAGGATGGATTGGATGACAGCTGAGTAGAACTGTACGAGCAGCTCCTGTGGCAGGTTGAACTTCCTCAGCTAACGAAGGAAGTACAGTCTCTGCTGGGCTTTCTTTACAATGGAGTCTATGTGAATGTCCCACTTCAGATCCTGAGAGATGGTGGTGCCCAGGAACCTGAATGACTCTACTGCAGCCACAGTGCTGTTCATGATGGTGAGTGGGGGGAGTGCAGGGGGGTTTCTCCTAAAGTCCACTATCATCTCCACTGTTTTGAGCGTGTTCAGCTCCAGGTTGTTGTATCTGCACCATAAAGCCAGCCACTCCACCTCCTGTCTGTATGCAGACTCGTCACCGTTCCGGATGAGGCCGATAACAGTAGTGTCATCTGCAAATTTCAAGAGCTTAATGGAGGGGTCTTTTGCAGTGCAGTCGTTTGTGTACAGGGAGAAGAGCAGTGGGGAGAGAACACATCCCTGGGGGGCACCAGTGCTGATGGTGCGGCTGTCGGATGTGATTTTGCCCATTCTGACTAGCTGTTGTCTATCTGTCAGAAAGCTGGTGATCCATTGACAGACAGAGCTAGGGACAGACAGCTGGGTCAGTTTGTTCTCGAGCAGTGATGGGACGATGGTGTTAAAGGCAGAACTGAAGTCCACAAACAGTATCCTTGCATAGTTCCCTGGTTTGTCCAGATGTTCTAGGATATAATGCAGTCCCATGTTGACTGCATCATCCACAGACCTGTTTGCTCTATAGGCAAACTGCAGGGGGTCCAGCAAAGGTCCAGTGATGTCCTTCAGATAAGCTAGCACCAGTCTTTCGAATGACTTCATGGCCACAGATGTTAAGGCAACAGGTCTGTAGTCATTGAGTCCTGTGATCTTTGGTTTCTTTGGTATTGGGATGATGGTGGAGCGTTTGAAGCAGGATGGAACTTTGCGCTGTTCCAGTGATCTGTTGAAGATCTGTGTGAAAATGGGAGCCAGTTGGTCCGCACAAGTTTTCAGACAGGCTGGTGAAACACCATCTAGGCCTGGTGCTTTTCGTCTCCTCTGTTTACTGAAGATCTGACGCACATTATCTTCACTGATCTGAAGTGCCGGGGTGGAGAAGGAGATGGCTGGAGGTGTTGATGGCTGTTTACTGAGGATCTGATGCCCATTATCCTCACTTATCTGAAGTGCAGGGGGGGAGAGGGAGATGGCTGGAGGTGTTGATGGCTGTGTGAGGAGATGATCCGGGTGGGTGTGAGGTGTCTGGTCAGAGGTGTCAAATCTACAATAGAAGATATTCAGCTCGTTTGCAAGATGTTTGTTGCTGTCGATACTGGGGGATGGCGTTTTATAATTTGTGATGTCTTTCAGGCCTTTCCATACTGATGCAGGGTCGTTGGCAGAAAACTGGTTTTGCAGCTTTTTGGCATAGCTTTTCTTGGCCACACCAATCTCCTTTGTCAGTGTGTTCCTGGCCTGATTGTATAAAATCCTGTCCCCGCTCCTGTAGGCATCCTCTTTTTCATGACGAAGCTGTCTAAGTTTTGGTGTAAACCATGGTTTATCATTGTTAAATGATAAGTAGGTCCTGGTAGGGATGCATAACTCCTCACAGAAACTGATGTATGATGTTACAGTCTCTGTGAACTCGTCTAGGTCGGTGGCTGCAGCTTCAAAAACACTCCAATCAGTGCATTCAAAACAGGCTTGTAAGACCTGCTCTGTGTCGTTGGTCCATCTCTTAACAGTCCTTAATACTGGCTTAGTAGTTTTAAGTTTTTGCCTGTAAGTTGGTATAAGATGAACCAGGCAGTGGTCGGAGAGTCCTAAAGCTGCTCTGGCGACGGAGCGATATGCATCCTTTATTGTGGTGTAGCAATGATCCAAAATGTTATTGTCTCTGGTGGGGCATGTGATGTGCTATTTGAATTTAGGCAGCTCATGTGTGAGTTTTGCCTGATTAAAGTCACAGAGAATGATAAAAGCAGAGTCCGGGTGTCGTTGTTCAGTCTCTGTGATCAGATCAGACAGCTGTTGTAACGCAGTCCTCACGTGTGCTTGTGGTGGAATGTAAACACAGACAAGAACGAACGAGGAAAACTCCCGCGGTGCATAAAACGGCTTACAGTTAATGAAAAGCGCTTCCACATCAGGACAGCACATCTTCTTTAACACAGTTACATCCGTACACCATCTCCTGTTGATGTAAAAGCATGTCCCACCACCGCGTGTTTTGCCCGTTGACTCCGTATCGCGATCTGCTCTGTACAGCTGAAAGTCCGGTAAGTGTAATGCGCTGTCCGGAATGGCTTCGTTCAGCCAGGTTTCTGTGAAACACAGCCCAGCAGAGTTGTTAAAGTTCTTGTTTTCGCATGAGAGCAGAAGTAGTTCGTCCATTTTGTTAGGAAGCGAGCGGAGATTCGCTAGATGGATGCTAGGCAGCGCTGTTCTGAAGCCGCGCTGTCTCAGCCTGACGAGCGCGCCGGCTCTTTTTCCACGCCGCCGGGTCTTGTATTTCTTCCACAAAGCAGCTGCTCCGCCGATGACAATGTTCTGCAAAACACCAGAGAAATCAAAATCCAGTTGGTGATTAGTTGGTGTGCACTGCTGAATGTTCAGCAGCTCATCCCTGGTATAACTGATCGTGTTTGATAAACATAAAACAGGACAGACTAACAGAAAAAGTGCAAACACTGAAGAGCTCCACACCGAGGCAGCCATCCGCGGCGCCATCCTGAGAGCTGTTACTCTCGTGAGCTCTATCACGTGAGCTCTACTGGTGCACCTATTGGCTGTCACTCAAGAAAGTCCAAAGATTCTCAACTTTGTTGCATCGCTAGACACGCCTACCTGGTCGCCAACGGTCACTGTCACTCGCATAGTTGGAGGTCACCGGAAGTTGCTGGAGTTGAACGGTCGCTTGTCGATGCGAGTCGCTCATACTGTGAATGAGGATTTAACATGTTTTCAAATGTCACGTCGTTATTAATTTATGTCTTTGTTTGTTGTAAATATGCACCCTCTAGTGGCAAAAATTACATAGTGTGCCTTTAAATGTCCAATACAACACTTTTGGGATTTGCAAAATCATGGACGCAGTTTTATAAGACACAATGTCAGTGTTACCCACTAATCATCCATGACCACAACATCCAAACATTTTGTCAGCTGCTTCTCTTCTATCGTGTTTGCCCAGATTAGATGCAAAAGCTCATTGGTCAACAACTTCCCTGAACAAACAGAAACTGATCATATCTCAAGCATCATTGGCTTAGATTGTGTCACGACGCACAGAAGTTTATCATTCACAGTGCACCACAAATCTGTCTCATTGTGCCTAGTTTAGCAAATGCAGTAAATCTGCAGTCTAAATCTAACAAAATATTTTGTTTAAAAAAGCCATTGTAAGCAAACACTGGAACAGAGCCAAAGCTTCTAGTAGTGATATTCTCTGGAGAACTAATCAAAAGAAGGTAAATGTCCTAAGCTTTCTCACAATCCCCTTCCCCAACTGTACGGCGACACTGAAAATAAAATCCTTTTTTATTATATATTTTTTTCATTTCTACATCCTCTCTCTCTCTCTTCTTCATAATCTGTCGTGTCACCTCTCCCCTGCTCACGGATCCTGCCGGATGAGGAGGTATGGACTATTGCACTCCCATTAAAAATGATCACTCTGCGGTGTTCCCAGCGAAACACACACAAGCACACACTGGGCCTGACAAGAACATCACCGGGCTGATGCTGGCAATATTCCCATTTTAGGCCCATAAAAGAGCGCTGTAATGGGGACAGTTTCATTATGGCTGTTCCTGAGGAGAGAGAGGAGGTGAAAAAAATAATAATATGACCTTGGGCTGTCAGGACAATTTCAGTGTATGTCGTGAGTCCCTTAGCAACCCAAACATGAGCAGCAGGTTCTACAGGACTGAAATTTTTGCCTCATTTACGAGATGGGAAGCGAAGGAGGAAAATAAGAGGAGCTGGAAAAAAGAAAGCACGGAGTCAGATGGAAATGTATTCAGTGACACTTTATGAAATAAAAATGAATATGAAATGAGAGCTTCATTAAAATTTAAATTTAAATAATGACATTTAAATGTATTCTTTTAAATTATTTACATTAATTTATTTAAATGTATTGACAAAATAAGACCTAGAAAAGAGTTTAGAGTAAAATGTACTGCTGGAATTAATATATTATGAAGTAATATAGAAATGAAAGAATGAGAACTTCATTAAAAAGTAAATTTAATTTAATTTTAATGCATTCATTTAAATCATTTAGAATCTTTAAATGTATTTACAAAATAAGACTTTCAAAAGGAAAGTGCACTGACTAGAATATAAATTAAAATAAAAAAACAAATACAAGAGATATTACATTATATTATATTATACTATATTATATACAATGTTACATAATATATTATAATATGATATTACACTTACTGACCGCTCTATTAGGTACAACCTACTAGTACCAGGTTGGACCCCTTTTGCCATGCATCCTTCATGGCATAGATTCAGCAAGGTACTGGACATATTTCACAGAGATTTTTATCCAAATTGACATGATAGCATCACGCAGTTACTGCAGATTTGTCGGCTGCACATTCATGATGCAAATCTCCTGTTCCACCACATCCCAAAGGTGCTCTATTGGAATGAGAACTGGTAACTGTGGAGGCCATTTAAGTACAGTGAACTCATTGTTATGTTCAAGAAACCAGTATGAGGTGATTAACGCTTTATGACATGGTGTGTTATCCTGCTGGAAGTAGCCATCAGAAAATGGGTACACTGTGGTCAAAAAGGGATGGACATGGTCAGCAACAATACTCAGGTAGGTGTTGACACAATGCTCAATTGGAACTTATGAGCCCAAAGTGTGACAGTTATGAGCCCCCACACCGTTTCACCACCAGCCTGAACCGTGAAGCCTGAAATTCTGACCCTACTATTTGAATGTCACAGCAGAAATTGAGACTCAGGCAACCAGGCAACCAGGCAACATTTTTCCAATCTTCTATTGTCCACTTTTAGTGAGCCTGTGCAAATTTCAGCCTTAGTTCTAGCTGACAAGTGTGGGAAACGTTGTGGTCTTCTGCTGCTGTAACCCATTCACCTCAAGGTTTGACGTGTTGTGCGTTCAGAGATGCTCTTCTGCATACCCCGATTGTAACGAGGGATTATTTGAGTTACTGTTGCATTTCTATCAGCTCAAACCAGTCTAGCCATTCTCCTCTGACCACTGGCATCAACAGGGCATTTGCACCCACAGAACTGCTGTATCCTGAGCAGCTGCTGTGGTGGTCATGGAAGAGTGGAGAGTATGAGACTGATTCCTGTGACGCTCCAGGGACAGACGAGGCTTTGCTGAGGTCCAGCATTCTCCAGCCTTCGGCGCCTAGACTGCAGCTCTGCACAAGACGTTTGGCCATAGGAGAAATGGTTGTGCCCAACTGAGCCTCGTTTCTCTCGAGGTTTAATTCTTCACTTACGCCAATTGGTGAAGTTTATTCCTCGCCGCTGTCGCCACTGGCTTGCATGGTTCGGGATCTGTAGAGCTGTGCATCGATGGAATTGCTCCTCAGTGTTTGGACTCTCAGTAGTGATTATTAAACCACACTGAATTGAGTTAAACTGAATTGAACTTAAACACTGAAAACTGAACTGATACCGTTTCAATTTACTATAATTTTCTATGTGAAGCTGCTTTGACACAATCTACATTGTAAAATCGCTATAAAATAAAGGTGAATTTAATTGAACTGCCGCTCACTGGATATTTTCAGACCATTCTTTTTAAACCCTTTAGATGGTTGTGTGTAAAAATCCCAGCAGATCAGCAGTTTCTGAAATACTCAGACCAGCCCGTCTGGCATCAACAAACATGTCACATTCAATGTCACTTAAATCACCTTTATTCTCCATTCTGATGCTTAGTTTGAACTGCAGCAGATCGTCTGGACCATGTCTACATTCCTAAATACATTGAGTTGCTGCCATGTGATTGGCTAATTAGAAATTTGCATTAATGAGCAGTTGGATGGGTGTACGTAATAAAGTGTATATTACAAAAAGTAATATAAAATGACCAAGGGCTTATGTTTTTTTTTTTTTTTTTTTTTTTTTTACTTTATTAAAATGCCAATTTAATTTAATGTATTTTTTAATCACTTAGATTTTACAAAATAAAGGTTTAGAAAATAAACAGTGAGCAAGGTATATAGACTAAAATATAAGGGGATATTTTATAAATGTTATTACATTAATTTAAATTATAACAAACTTACAGAGAACTATTTAGTGACTGTCTTGAGATGCGATGTTAACAGTAGGAGTGGGTCAAAATATCGATATGCAGATTTTTCTGTTATATTTCTGGCCTATACATAACCTATACTCTGGCACCAAGTATTGATAATTATCTAATTGTACAAAAGAGCTGAATTAATTAATCAGACTTACACTGACTGCAGCAGTTTAGCGCTTTGGCTGCAGTACACCCAGGCACCACCAGTAATGGGTGGCATATCCAGCAATGGCTAACAAACAATACATCTGAGACACACCGCGTCATTTCAACCACTGACAGATGAGCCATTGCAATGGTAAAAATCTCAGGAAATGCATCTTATAACTTTTTGATGCATTTTTTGTCATTCATCTACAAATATCGTAATATATTGTGGATAATTTCCCTGTGATATATTAATATTGTGATTATTGTTGTATATCAATATCAGTGACAAAATATTGTGATAATATGGTATTGTGAGTTAACTTGTGACCACCCCTAACAGCTACATACAATGAAAAATAGAGTGTATAATATCTCAAGTCTCTCTCTCTCTCTTTCTCTCTCTCTCTCTCTCTCTCTCTCTCTCTCTCTCTCTCTCTCTCTTTCGCTCTTAAAAAAAGAGGAGCAAGTAAAAAGTTTATGTACTGTACCTGGCAAAACCAGTTTGTTTGGAGAGCTGAGTGACAATTGTACTGAAATCTGATCACTTGTGCTCTATAATGTGGCATTATCTCTGCATATGTACCTTGGTGGCCATATGTTGAGCAGCTGGAAGCTCCTGCCACAGCAGAAGACTATGGTCTGACAGAAAGCCAATCAGAAATGGCAGACAGATGTTATTCATTTCATCAATGAGAAGTCATTCAAGCATGCATACAGCTGTTGTGTCTCAAGAACAAACTTTAGAACAAACATATGTTTACTTAAGTGAGGACGACAAACTACTTTTAACACAGTTTATCAGAAATAATCAGCATCATCATCATTTAAGTAAAAGTTCACATTAAAAAAATGAAA
>CAIGQZ010010775.1:784832-799768 GCA_903798205.1 Danio tinwini
AAAAACTGTACTACACTCTCGGAAATAAAGGTACGCGAGCAGTCACGGGGGTGGTACCTTTTCAAAAGGTACAAACTTGTACCTAAAAAGTCTATATTAATACCTCAAGGGTACATATTAGTACTTAAAAAGTACAAAAGTGTTCCTCTTAAAATTTTTCGGTACTAATATTTACTTTTGAGGTACCAATATGGACTCTTTAAGTACAAATGTGTACCTTTTGAAAAGATACCACCCCAGTGGCAACTTGCGTACCTTTATTTCTAAGAGTGTATATGTTTCATGTCTGACATGTCTGTTAAATAAAAAACACAGGGAAGGACGAACATTACAAATGCAGAAGCAAATGGGCAAAAGATTTTGTCCGACATTGGACATTGATGTTAGCCTGTTGGGTTCTGATGTCAGCCCGCTTTTCATTTCCAAACAAAATGCAACGTCCCCATGACGTTGGGGTACAACGTCAATCTGATGTCATGTTGACGTCCTGTGCCTGCTGGGTTTGAAGTAAACTTTTGTACTTTTGAGGTTCACTTTTGTACATTTAAGGTAATATGAGGTACACATTTGTACATTTTAGGTTTTAATAAGTACCACAGGAACAAAAATATGCCTTTTGAAAAGGCACTGCCCCAGTGACAGATTCTGCACAATTATTTTAGAGAGTGTACTAGGAAAAAAAAAAAAAAATTGTACATTTTGGTTTCATACGAACTTTAAGGACGCTACTGCTTTCTTCAACATGTGTGCGAGTGATATTGGGACTGTTGGTGCAATTGACTGATGCGCTTTTGATAGTCTGTGATCCAATTTTTTTGTCAGTTTGTTTTCCTTTCTTTGGTGCGCATGGATCAGAGAAACCAAGAATGAAAGCAGAACCAATCTGTCTTCAAAACAAATCTAATTCCTCTACATCTGTTCATCAAAATGACCCCCTGTGGATGCCATTTCAAATCTTCCTCCAGCAAAAATCAATCAGGATCTTGCGCGGAGCCTTACATATGTAGCAAGTTTGGCAAATATGTGTTATTAGAGAAACCGATTATGTCGACATCGCTATTCCACTCGTCTTTCATCCAACAAACGCAAGACAACGACCTGTTTTTGACCGAATGAGCCGCGCAGCATTGATTCTTTCGACTGAATCACTCAAACATCACCTCCTCTCAGTCTTCACAATACATATTATTCTCCGCTGTACTATATCTCTTTCTCTCTCAGTCACTTTGCTGTCAGTCCAGATTCGGCAGACCAGCTGCTCACCAGGCTGTTGCTCAGACGGACGTCAGTTCTCTGTGTTTCACCGGTTTGCTAATTGTTCCCAATGCTTTCTGTCACCTAATTATGCTTCTATCAAAGTAATGAATTCTCTCTTTATTCTTTTAATGCCATGAAGTGAAAAATAAAAGTCAGCAAACGAACAAAGACTCCCATACGAGGGAGCAAAAACTGGAAGAGGTGTCTCGTATGGAGATGAAACGGATCGCTGAGTGATTGGATGAGTGAAGTACGGTGTGGACAGCAGGTTAAGCGTTTAGTGAGAGACATATGTCGAAAACTGGAATCAAAAAGATTTTTATAATCACTCTTAAGTTGGCATAAAACAGAAGTTGCGATAGTCTAGTCTTCTGATGTATAATTGAGTAAAAAGGCTTCTTGAATTAGAAATCCCTTACAGGAAAAAATGACATGAGCTTCACTTATGCAATCACATATTGAAATCACATGGGACATTTGTTAACAAGATGGAGTGCATGAACAGTTACATAATTATTTTTTTTCCCTTTTATATTGGTTCTTTGTTGTTATTTCAATATAAGATGTGCTGATGTTGTCAGGCAGGCAAACATCATACAATATTAATATTAATATTAGGTTAGATTTAGGTCATGATGTAAAATGGCCAAAATTCAGTTCCAGCATTAAAGGACTTTGATATTTTGATGTCCAATAACGATGTCAAATGACATTGATATTTGTTTGATTTTAGATTGTGTTGGAAAGTGACCAAAATCAAACATCGAGCCAACATCTTAAACCAACGTCATACTGATGTCAAATACTGACATTTATTCATCAGGTTGGGCAATCACAATCCAACATCTGATAGACATTATATTGGTAATGTCCACACAACATCAAGCTGTAACATAATTAGATGATAATATTTGGTTGATTTTAGGTTGGACGTTGGACATCGACGTCGGCCTGATGTTGGAATCAGATGTCAACCTGATTTTTATTTCCAAACAAAATGCAACATCCCCACGACATTGGGATACAACATCAATCTGACATTATGTTGATGTCCTGTCCTGTTTGTGTGACTATTACCTCAGAACATGCTTACAAATACATTCTTAAAATTCTTCACTGTGTATGACTAAAAATAATACATTTATTGAGTAATGCATAACTTGAGTTTAAGTTTTCCTGATATTTTACACTGTTTTCCATGCATTGTGTATAGTGACATCTAGATTTAATGTTCTAAAAAATAAAAATAACTATTGCCATCATTTTGCCTTTTGTACTCAAATAGTTCACCCAAACATGACAATTCTGTCATCATTTATTCTTCCTCATGTGGTTTTCTGTAATTTGTGAAAACGCTGTACAAAATAAGTCAATGGATGCTAGCAACCAACATTTTTTTTTTTCAGAATATATTTATGTTCGGAAGAAAGAAACACAAATAGCTTTTGATCAAGTGAAGGATGATCAAATTATTAAGAATTTTCATTTTTGGGTGAGCTATTCCTTTAAGGTTTCTGTGGAGATGTCTTACTATATAGCATTGGCCTCAAACTTAATTCCTGGAGGGCCATAGCTCTGCACAGTTTTGCTCCAACCCTAATCAAACACAGCTGATCCAACTAATCAAGGTGTTCAAGACTACTAGAGACTACAGTATTAAGCAGGTGTGAGTGGGAGGTGGTTGGAGCTAAACTATGCCGAACTGCGGCCCTTCAGGAATTGAATTAGAGACCATTGCAGTATATGCTCAGTAGATACTATAGCTTTATTATATACTATTTACTGCATTTATTAAAATGTGTTACACTTTAAAAGCTAGAGTTAAATAAGTGCTGCATTGTTTGATTAAAGCTTACAAACAAATGTTCTTAAGTATTGCAACGGAGTGTGGTAAAGTAAACTTCAGATGATCAACTTAAAATGACTTAATTAACTTAATTCCTTATATAAAAATATGCCTAAAATCATCCTTCACCCAAAATGTAACAATTATATTACTAGTTTTAATACTAATTGCAATTACTAATTCACCAGTGTCTTCCATATTAAATCACAGTGTACACTTCAAACGACCAATGCAAGACATGTTGTGCATGTACAATATGTCATATACAGTAGCTCATAGTAAATGCACACCCTTAGGCAAACTTACAGTCTTAGTCTTTTTTTGGCACACAAAAGTGTTCATGGAGGTTTGTACTGTATGATTATAGTTGAACCACTAAACTCACATAGAATATTTGGATAATGATTTTGGTATCTTTTTGGGACATTGAGCATCTCTGGTCTGCTTCTCAACAGACACACAACATAAGATCATCATAATACAAATCATCATAAGATGTACGACGTCAAATGACGTTGATATTTGGTTGATTTTAGGTTGCGTTGGAAATTAACCAAAATGCCAGAACTCAGTGTCGAACAGACATCAACCCAATTGCCCGCTGGGTCCTGTCTATGGAGAATGAGAGAGCTCTCTGATTTCAGCTAAAATATCTTAATGTGTGTTCCAAAGATGAACGAAGCTCTCAGGGGATTGGAATGACAAGAGGGTGAATAATAAAAACAGAATTGTTGGGATGAACTAACCCTTTCAAAACCTGAAAGCAAAAACCTGCAAAATAAAATTGATGTAAATTTTACTTCCAAGAATATTCCAAGAGTTTTCCATTCTGCTGCGTGAAAAAAAATTAACACTTTAGATGCAATACAGTAAGTAAATGTTTATCTGACTAATTGCTTCATAATGACATTTGTTAATGCATGTGCGTTTTACCAAATTTGTCATTTTTTTAATTTTCTTCCCTTCACCCTCTCCTCCATGTGTTGACACTTGACTTGTATTCATTTGCTCTCAACAGTGTTTTGATAGACACAGTGGGTGTTTCCTGTAATGAATAATAATCACTTCAGAACAGGATCTCACCTCCACACGCACACAGCTGATGAGATACGCTTCATTTTCACACTGGCAACATGTGGCAATATATGCTTGTAATTGTGTTTTCCAAAGACGTCCAAAGTAACACTCTGACTGCTTGCTATAAATATTCAAAGAAATTAAAATAATAATAATCTATACTTTTTTTTAAGAGTTTAAATGCTACATTTTTCCACCAAAAAAATCTATAAAATTGTTAATTTAAGAATAAAAAATAGCCTTATTTTAAATCTTTCTTAAAGTTAAACAGTTGAGTTTGATCATTTTTGAATCCCTGTGCCTAATTCGCATACTATCCATCCTAAATAGTATTCGAAAATAGAATTAGAATGTCCCAAACTATAATACAGTATGTTAAAAAAAGTATGCCAAAAGTTTTTGGATGATTTACTATTTCTGGTAAAATTTGAAGTGTAGAAGCGTCTATACTCTAACCGCTAATATTGCCCACAATACATTGCACGTTTGACATGAATTTGATTAGAACTACAGACTCAGGTAAAAAAAAGTGTAAATAAATTACAAACATGGCAGATATGCGAGACCAACTGTCAAGTAGAAAGGCTTCAGTGAATGGATATTAATTAATATCTAGGCAACTGGAAAGTATTTAAATCATGTTTCCGTATTATATTTCATCTGCAACAACAATGTGAACTTATATTAAGATATTTATTCATATTCATTCATTCATTTTCTTTTCAGCTTAGTCCCTTTATTAATCTGGCGTCGCCGCAGCGGAATGAACCGCCAACTTATCTAGCATATGTTTTATGACGCGGATGCCCTTCCAGCTGCAACCCATCACTGGGAAACATCCACACTCATTCACAAACACACTCATACACTACAGTCAATTTGATCGTAGCCAATTCACCTGTACCACATGTCTTTTGACCTTTGGGGAAACCGGAGTACCCAGAGGAAACCCACGCGAACACGGGGAGAACATGTAAACTCCACACAGAAATGCCAATTGATCCAGCCTGAACCAGCGACCATCTTGCTGTGAGGCGACGTGCTACCCACTGCACCACCGCGTTGCCTATTTTAAGATATGTTTGGACATTAACTTCTGAATGCATAATAATCCAAAGACCTGAGGAGATTTCTCTGCATGAAAGACTCGCGAATGGCAGATTATCCTGCTGCTGCTTCTCCAAAAAGTTAGGTAATTAAATATGAAATAATTGCGGATGATGTGTCAAGATGATTGACAGGTGATGTAACTAAGCAACATAACGATCTGTTAATGAGGGAGTATGTCCCAAAGTTTGCATACTCTTCTGTTGCACACTCAAAAGTATGTACTTTTCCTTTACATAAAAAGGGCATAGTATAAGTATGCAAATTGGGACGCACCATGGGTCTAGGATCACTTTTAGCTTAGCTTAGCATAAATCATTGAATCGAATTAGACTATTAGCATCTTGCTCAAAAATGTAAAAAAAAAAATAATAAATGATAATTGATAATAATAATAATAATAAATGATAATTTTCCTATTTATGTTTAATGGAAAGTTAGGCAGTGCCTGAAAATGGTCCCCAGCTAGGTAACTAGGTAAAAGTTGCGCCTGCTACAGCCATGCTATGGCAGCACATTTCCTTAGCTCCTAGCTATTTGGGTTAAGAAAATAGCAACTTTTTATTTTCTGTCAGTCTTAGTACACAATGTAACTACAGAAAAGTCAAGCTTTAAATAGCAAACTTATTGAAACTTTGTTTTAATTATTTAACCGAAATGCAATTGGTCTAATCTGATTCACGGACGGAAGTTAACAAGAATTATTTATATTATTTGTTAAATTTCTCATTTAGTGTATTTTATTAACGTCTACCCCTGCCCCAACCCTAAAACCAACTGTCACAGTAATGTAAAAAACAATAGTTCTACAGAGTATTATTTATGCCATTTATTAAATTACCCAATACATTGTATTTTATTAACACCTACCCCAACCATCACAGTACTATAAAATATTAACTACTGTTATACAGTGTTACAAAAAAGCTGCTATATTGATGTGCGTATCTGCAGCTGTATCCTATCTAGACTTTACCTTAATGTTGCTGTCACACTAGATAATGTGCATGCGAAATTCTGTTTTATGACACTCCGAAAAGTGTCAGGATTAAACAAGATGATTAGACATTAAAAAAAGCGAGCGATTGGTCTGTGTTTTAAATTTCTTTCTAGAGAGGTCATGTTTTGATCTTCCTTTGGTCTCACGCAATCATGTGATGCGATTTCACAGGTCAGACTTCACCAAGTTTGAACTTTCCAACGCAGCGAACTGTGAAACTTGACGCACAAGCTTGCGTCTCTGGTCTGACGCATTCGCGTGTGTATGCATGGAAGTCTATGGGGAGAAAAGTGCAGCGTGACCACAACTTAAAAGTGCCACTGCCTGTAACAGCCAGGCCGGGTTCTCTTTACTCTGTCTCTAACCCTAACTGAGTCACCGCGATCACTCCGATAAGTCACCTGCTTTCTGATTAGCCCCGAACCTGCACGTCATCCCCAACCATTACTTCAGCCCCATAAAACCCAGCACCTCACTTCACTTATTGTCCAGCCTCATTGCAACTGGAAGGACAACACTCTCCTCACAGTCGGAGTTGATTACCTATTTCAAAGTTCCTATTCCAGTGTCTGCATCTCTCTTTCTTACTGTGGTTTCTCCTGGTCTCTCTCCTGGTTGTCGATATCACCAAGTTTGTCCATCTGTGCTTCTGGATCTTGTATCTCCTCTGGTCCATCCAGTTGCATCTACCATCACCATCTTTCTGAAATCTCTAATGAGCTTTGTTTACAATATGCCATCCATAATTAGCTGTTATCAAACTTAAGTCTGGTATCCGTGTCAATCCGTGACACTGCCAGACCTAGAAATCATCTGAATTGCTTGTAAGAAGCTTGTAAAATAAGCTGACATATTTAGATTGCTAATATAATGCAACATAATCTCATTCTTTTCAATGAAGAGCTGTCGATTTGCATCAACACTGACCATTACAGCAAAACGAGATGTGGAATTTCATGAAAATAAATCAATAGAAAAGAAGGCTATGTCAAGCTCGCATGCCACTCATCTTGAGTGCAAGACAGAACAGATAATTTATGGGGCGACTTCACTCTTCTATATGATTTGTCTGTAAATATATACAGAGATATAATAAACTGATGCATGGAGAAGTAACTGTCTCTGCGTGTCTGCATCACACATTAAAAGTTCTTGTTGATTATATGATGCAATGAGCGGTTAAGATGCATTTCCTCTGCACACTGTTTATTATTAGGAAAAAAAGAAAACTGATTATTTTGTCAAATCAAATTCAAATGGCGCTTTAGAACTTTTCTGCAGGATGTGCATTGCATTTTTATTGATCATTAATCTGGCTAAGGATTTAATGTTCTAGCGCTGCTGGGATTTCTAAAATACTTTCCAAACAGCACAATGTTGCATCTTCAGTGAGATGAAAACAGATTGGTGTTGTCAAATTGAAAGGGTATGTTATTCTTGACGTGAATTTATTGTCACACTTGCACTCTCCACAAATGCACAGGCTACAAGGACAATTAAAACCGTAAATTTATCACCAAACACTTACAACTAGAAACATGAACGTAGGACCACATGTTGAACCAGGATGGTGACAATATAATGACAGACAAGTAACAAACTAAATTCAGGGGTATAAATACACAAGACATGATTAAACTGATTATAAACAGGGGTGAGACACAGGTGGAACTGATAAACATGAAACAAACGGCAGGAAAACAGAACAAAAGAATCACATGACACATAGAACAGTACACTTGGGGCCTGTAAGGAGGTTCAACCAACTCGATGTTTAAACTTGAACTCTGAGAGAGATTAAAAAACTCAGAGTTTTCGGTTTCAGAACAGCTGATCTGAGCTACGTCAATCAAGACTAATTCAGAGTTAAGCTGCAGTCACACTGGACTATTCTCCCTATAGACTTCCATTCATACGCACGCGAATGCGTCAGACCGGAAATGCAGGTTCATGCGTCAAGTTTCACATTTCGCTAAGGTGCAAAGGTAAAGCTTGGTGAACTCTGACCTGCGAAATCGCATCACTTGACTGCGTGAGACCAAGCCAGGATAAAAACATGGCCTCTCTGGACAGAAATTTAAAACATGGAGCAATCGCTTGCTTTTTTTTTAATGCCTAATCATCTTGTTTAATTCTGCCCCTTTTCGCAGCGTCGTGCAACAGAATTTTGCAAGCTCAAACTCCAGTGTGACCGCAGCTTTATGCCACGGTCACATTAGAGTTTGAGCATGCGAAATTCTGTTGAACGGCATTGCAAAAAGCAATTTGTAAGCAATTTGTATAATTTGCTCATCACCCAATGACAGTTGGGTTTAGGGGTTGGGTTGGGTGTCACATCTCCTTTTTAAAATTGTACATTTTCATACGACTGAACTCGTACAAATTCGTACTAATTAGCCACTAAACTGATGAAACAGAAAATACTTACGTTTTCTTGAGAGATCAGGCTGGTAAAACATGCTGGATAAGTTGGCGGTTCATTCCGCTGTGGCAACCCATGATGAATAAAGGAAATTAGCCAAAGGAAAATGAATAAATGAATGAAAATATTACATTTTAATAGTGTAAAACCTTTAAGGTTTCTTTCAATTAATATAAGATATATTTATTTATAAATGTTAACATAAATTATCATCAGTAATACATATATTTACACTTTGTTTAGGTTATTTGTAGTATATATTTATAGTATTGCCATTTTGTTAAATGTAAAAATTTATATATGTATTGTTTAATTAATTCTATATTGTCATATTAGTAATGTATATTGTTTAATTTATATTAATAATTACATTTTAATTGTAGTAGTGGTAAAAATGTCATTTAAAAATAAAAATGCACTAAAGACAATGAAAAAAAATGCTTTAATATTATTAATAATATACTGCATTAGCTATAAAAAGAGGTAGTAATAAAATATCTATCAATGTATTGAATGTAGATGTATCAATGTATTGAAAATAAAAATGTTATAGACCCCTTTTCACATTTCTGGGTTTCTCAGTAGCGGAAGGCGTCATAGTTGAGAAAACTTAGAGCGCAGTGAATCAGAGAGTACAACAAATATATATGTTTTTTACAACCCTGTTTGCTGAAACAATAAAAGAAAAACTCCACGATGGTGTTATCAAGACTTTGAGAAAAAGGGAAAAAAAGTGTAAACTGTTGACAGCATCCAGAGGAGAGAAGCATATCATCAAATTTACTCTCAGCCCCATAGACGCTGCATTAGAAACACTGTGTAATTCGTTTTTTTGTAATTTGACAAAAATTTGATATAATATATTCATAAATATGTATTATGTTTATAGTTTTAAAAAATAATCTAAATATTAAAAACTTTCAAGGGTTTAAGATTATGATGTCAGTTAAACATGTCATAACAGTCTTGTGAAAAGGATCCATTTTTACTATAATTTTGCAATATTATTTAAAATGATAGTATCATCAGGAGGATTTCTGCATCTGCAGCTCAGGCAGCACTCAAGGTTTGGAACCCAGCCTAGGAAGATAATAATCATAATTCAAGATGCAAAAGATGCTGAATATTACTTGCAAATTATTACTCTCCGATGTCCAGCTGTTTGGCTTAAGGCGACGTAGTTGGACATTGTGGAACATTCAAGGTTTAAGTATCGCATGATGCATTTGAGTCAACCGACATTATCACAGCGGTAGATTCTTTGGTCCCGAATAAATATTTCAACACATCAAAAAAACGCATTAGCTCCCTTATTAAATGTTATTATTAATTGTGAGAAATGAAATCAGTCTGTTCACCAGGGAGAAGCCAGAGGTCTGTTTGGTATGTGGAGAGACACCACTTTTCCAAGGTCAGATCCTGTGAGCAGAAGCCAGACTACACTGAGAGAGGGGAGATCAGGTCAAAAATGGCCTTTTACAGCTCTGCCACTGCCTCTGGATGCATAAAAGGGTGAAAGAAAGTGAAATGAAGAGAGAACATTAAGAAATAGAGGGTCAATGCGTGCATTTTTAAAGGAGACATAATAATGAAAATCAAATGTTTTATGTCTAGATGGATATTTCACCCCAAACTCAAACTTATGTCATTATTTACTCCCTTCTTACTTCTTCTGTTGAAAATATTAATATTTTCAGCATTGGCTTACTCTGAAAATGTAGCTCTATATACATTTCTGGAGCTTGCAAATTATGTAGCCAGAAGTATGGCTGCATTTCATCTTTAAAATTAATGCTACAGTAGGGTATGGTTCTTTTTGTGCTTACCAGCTGACCGCTTGCTGCAATATGTACGGCTTTCCCACTGTTACTAGTTTGTCCAGATAGCTTGTCATGTACGCTGGCAATCTTAAGATGCAGCTAGGAGTTGACCACGATGGCAGGATTCGAGTCTGTCAAAAAATGGTTAAAAACTGCAAAGAAAAGTAGCTCCTGGGATGTATTTGGGGCTCTCCAGAGATATACATAGCGGTGCATAGTCAGAATGAGCCTGGGTTGGATATTTTAAAGAAAATATATCTCTTTTTTTTGTTTAAATTAATAGTTTACCCAAATCTGCTGTCATCGTTTACTCACCCCTTACTTATTCCAAACCTGTTTGATTTTCTTTCTTCTGTTAAATACAAAAGAAGATATTTTGAAGAAAGCTGAAAATTGTAACCATTGACATTCATATTAGGAAAAAACAACTGCTTTGGATGTCAATGATTACAGGTTTTCAGCTTTCTTTAAAATATCTTCTTTTCTGTTCAAGATTTTGAACCACTTAAGGGTGAGTAAATACTGAGTGTATATTAAATTTATTTTATTTTTTGGCAAACTATCCCTGCTTTAATCAGGTTTATTTACTAACACCCCAAAAATGTGAAAAATGACAATCCAGTAGCTTTATTTTGGTAAGCCTTTTGTGAAAAACAAATCGCTCAGATTTGGCTTCTTTAGTGATCTAGAAAGGGGATTGACTAATTAATACAACTATTCTACACTAAAACAGTAGTCAACTATGTAGTGATGGATTGTACTCAGACTTAAATGTGTCCTGTAATAAAACAACAAAAACTAGACTTTGCCTTTTTCCTGAACTTCCCTTCCCCTTTGATATTGATAAATACTCGGGTGTGACTGGTAACGAGGTTGTTACTATCTTCAAACCTTTGATCAAATCCAAACAGGTAAGTACATTTTTCAGTCACTAGTTAACTTTGACAAAATAACCATTCATTGCTCTCATACACTGTAAAAAAAAAATCCATACTTTTACGGTTTATTTTTGGCAGCTGGGGTGCCGGAAAAAAAGTAAAATAACAGCAGTTAAATTACAGAAACTTACTGTAAAATGATTTAACGGCCATTATTTTACTTTTTTTTTTCGGCAGCCCAGACGAAGAATTGCACGAGACTGTTTGGAGCAGTCGGCACTTCAGCTTGGAGACTATTCACGTTCTGGTTATCACTAATTAAGCAAGTTGTAATAAAATTACTAAATTAACTACACTTTTATTATGAGTGAGGAGGCAACCAGACTAATTGGGTATTAGTTAACCCTGCATCCTCTGACTAACTTCAGAATGTCGAAATCCTGTCCGTGAGAAACATGTAAACCCCGGGGCGTGAAAACTCTGTGTGGCATTGGGTCCCTAATGAGCATATAACTGAAGATTATGGGATCAGATATAAATCAAACATTAAATTGATTTATTAACGACGAATGTAACTCAATCCAGTCGAAAATTGACGGTCACTTAAAATTTGAGTGAGATTAAATTCGTAGTTGAAAACAAATATAAATAAATTCTAATACTAAATAACACAATACTTTTCAGAAGCATTAGTTAAAGGCTTACATGCATTTAACCTTCGACCAATCATCGGATTCCGCCGTTGGGCCGATAGAACAAGATACAATTATTCTAATCAACATTATTTCAACATTAAATTTACCATAAAAAAACAAGTTGGAATAAAACATTTTTTTTTTAATCTGAGTGGAAACTACCTTTATACCTTGTGTGTGTTTTCTTAATGTCAGTTGTAAGCATTAGTAAATACGTAAATTATTTTACATCTGCTCAGTTTTTTCTAACTTCTGGATATACAGTATAGCTTAATTGGGCCCTAAAGATCATAAACCTATACATTCCTTCATTCATTTTCCTTTGGCTTAGTCCATTTATCAATCAGGGGTCACCACATCGGAATAAACCGCCAACTTATCCGGCCGGCCGCCACTACGGACAATTTAGCTTACCCAATTCACCTATACTGCATGTCTTTAGACTTGTAGGAGAAAACCGGAGCACCCGGAGGTAACCCACCGAACACGGGGAGAACATGCAAACTCCACACAGAAATGCCAACTGACCCAGCTGAGGCTTGAACCAGAGACCTTCTTGCTGTGACGCGGCAGTCAGGGTTGAACTTAACTTGCTTAGGGTGCCCAAATCACTAAGTCCACCCCTGGTGACATTGCTACCCACTGCGCCACCGCCCTGCTCCTTGTGTGCAATATTTTACTTGAATTTACATGTATTATCTTTCTATTTATAAAGATGTTTGGTGACTAAAATAATATTTTAATAAAATAATATTTTTAAAAATTGATTTTGTTTAAAAGCAGCACCATACATTACCTATATTCACTGAAAAATTGATAAAAACAACCTATTTTCAAATCGGGGTGTGCTTACTGTCTATTGTATTTATTGCACACATTTATATTTCCAAGCTGTGTATTTAATTCAGTTAGCAAAATTTTCCTCATCTTCAGCAGCCCTGACACTTACTAGATGTTGACCTTTTCACCATGAACCACTAATTCAGAAAGTTTGTTTGCCATTGGACAGATGCCATTTAACTTCCCCATTATGTCATCAAGTTGCACAAGCAAACCCAAACTACTGAAAATGCCTTCGACTTTCATTATTTAAGCCTCATCCCACGTCAAGTACATCTCGGATTTCCATGCACTCCCCTCACCGAGCTTCAGTCTTTGTGACATTGTGACATCTTTTGTCTTGAACTAATTAAAGAAGAACCAGCAATGACAGCTCCCCCCTCCTTTTCACGTGGATATTAGTATTCACAGAGACCCAGGGAGGAAGATTTCCTTTCATTAACAACAGTGGAGCTCTTCATGTCTAATAAAGGATGAAGAGGAAGCTCTGTTTAATGCGACAGCCAGAGGGACAGACAGAAACCAGAGTGTTTTGGACACATTAGCACATCTGCGCTCGGTTGCCAGGTCCTCATTTGCAGCACTAAGTCAAAAGGAGGAGAATCATATGTCCCCGTGTAATCAGTTACTGAAGCCCAGCAAATGTGATTTGGCTTTCATAAAGGAGCAGCCCGAGCGGGGGAGTGATGAAGTCCCGTCTGCGGAGAGGAGCTGCCGCGTGGGAGCACAAAACGCCCAGCACAGCGGTGTAATCCTAACATTACACGGTCCGTAATGGCTGATGTTTGCGCCACAGGCTGGAACGGTGCAGTCTGCTGGGGAAAGACCCATGAGGCGGGAGCTCAATAATGGAGGGATGATGAGGTGATGAACAGAGGAACTCGTTGATGGATGGATAGCACTCGAATGGATGCGTGGACTGGTGTTTAAATGCATCGCTGGTCACTCGAGTCCTGCAAAAAACAATGCTTAAGAGGACCTATTATGCTCCTTTTCATGTGTAGTAAAATAAATATTTGGTGTCCCCAGAATGTGTCTGTGAAGTTTTAGCTCAAAATACGCATTGATCATTTGTTATAGCTTGTCAAATTTGCCTCGCTTTGGGTGTAAGCACAAATACGCTGTTTTTGTGTGTGTACCTTTAAATTCAAATGAGCTGCTGCTTTTCAGAAGAGGGCGGAGTCTTACATTCAATTCTGACACTGCAGAAATGGCAAAACAAGGGAATCTCATGCAGTCAAAACGTCAGAAATTATGAAGGAGAGGGAGAATTTACAAATTATTGGTTGAACCAGGACATTTCCCCGTGTGGTGTGGGTTTTGTCTGGGTGCTCCGGTTTCCCCCACAGTCCAAAGACATACAGTATAAGTGAATTGAATGAATTAAATTTAGACTCACCAAAATTGGACAATGAAGGATTGAAAAAACGTTGCCTGGTCAGATGAGTCTCGATTTCTGCTGTGACATTTGGATGTTAGGGTCAGAATTTAGCGTCAACATCATGAAAGCATGAGTCCATCTTGCTTTGTATCAACAGTTCAGGTTGGTGGTGGTGGTGTAATGGTGTGGGGGTTGTTTTCTTGGCACACTTTGGGCCCATTAGTACCCACTGAGCATCTGCCAAAGCCATAGCCTACCTGAGTATTGAGCTGGCCATGTCCATCCCATTATGACCACAGTGTACCCATCTTCTGATGGCTACTTCCAGCAGGAAAATATGCCATATCATAAAACCATCTCAGGCTGGTTTCTTGAACATGACAGAGTTCACTGTACTTAAATGGCCTCCACAGTCACCATATCCACTCAAGACAATAGAGCACATTTGGGATGTGGTGAAACGGAAAATTCACATCATGTATGTGCAGCTAACAAATCAATGTCAATATAGACCAAAATCTCTATGGAATAATTTCAGTACCTTGTTAAATCTATGCCACAAAGGATTAAGACAAATCTGAAGGCAAAACGGGGTCCAACCGGCTATCTAATA
>CAIGQZ010010775.1:873573-885980 GCA_903798205.1 Danio tinwini
CAGTATTTACTAATGCATTATTCGTTCATTCATTCCTTTATTTTTTTCGGTTTAGTCCCTTTATTAATCTGGGGTCGCCACAGCGGAATGAACCGCCAACTTATCCAGCATATGTTTTACGCAGCAGATGCCCTTCCATCTGCAACCCATCACTGGGAAACATCCATACACACTCATTCACACACATACACTATGGACAATTTAGCCTACCCAATTCACCTATATCCTTTTTGGAAACTCCACACAGAAACGCCAACTGACTCAGCCGAGGCTCTCAGAACATTTCAAATAAATTAATTGCACATATAAAAGACTAATGGTGCGTTCACACGAGATGCAGATGAAACATCAAGTGTGAGTGAATTACATGTTAATTCAATGCAAAGACACGAATAGACATCTTGCATTGCAATTTTTGTAAATAACGTGGCGTGATTGAGCATTTTGTGCGATTGACATGCTTAACGTGCGACTAGAGTGATTCACTTGAGTTGGAAAATCTGAACTTTAGGAAACATTTGCACTGCGTTAATCAATCAAGAGCTTGCTCTTGTTGTGGCGTGATTATGACGTAGTCATGAGGGGAAATCAGTTCCGAACAACAACGCATCAAAATGGACTCAGCTCAGTCAGAAGCACCGCTGAAAGCTTTCACTATTTAGGTTCAGTTTCAGGAGGAGTTGATAAATTCACAGAGCTGGGTGACCTCTGAAAGGATCCAGTGCACTAAATGGCTAACACCAAACAAATCTATGCCGTTTTTCAGCCTTCCTAAAGCACATAAAGCCCACCATGTTAGCCGTTTAGCAATGAAACTAGAGTCATGGAGCAGACAGAAGCCCCACCCATGACGCGAATCTGTGTCTGTTGTAAAGTAAATTTGACACATGAATGATGTGAGTAAACTCGAAATATTCACTCGTCTATTTAAGTGCAAATAGCGTGAATTATTCAAGCATGCCGCATCTGGTGTGAACACAGCATAAGAGTGAAGCTTAAATAAAATGATGGAAAACATTATTAGTTCTTAAAATTCAACAAAAAATAAAATAAATTACTTAAATTTAAAAAGGTTATTACTTATTTAAAACCACTGTCAATTTAGAAATGAGTTACTTTTGTAGTTTCATATTAATAATGAAATCATATCATGCAGTGATATCATATAAAATAGGGTCATAAAGTGTTAAAAACTGACTGGATATTATTAATATGGCTGCTGAAAAGACTTCTGACATGGCAAATTATTCCTATTGACCATTATTTTTCTGAATAAAAAAGTTTAATTATCCACTAACCATTACAAAATGCAAGACAACAGAACATAACTTGAAAATTATTCATGTTGGTGCTGGAATAACATTGTAAATATTTTATTTGTCTTTTTTTCTTTAAAAGAAATGGTTAATTATGCAGTCAAAGGCAAAGCAAAATGTGAACATTATCATGATTGAGAAAATTCTGCCTGTTTCCTAATCGTATGGCTTCGAAACTATCATCTTATTCATCTTTATTCTACTTTTCTGACAGCCTTGGCTACTATGAACTGTTGTTGCATGCTAAAGAACAAATTTTTGATTAAAGATATAAACTCATACACTGATAGAAACAAAAAAAAGACAAAAACAAAGCTGTCGTTTTCAAGGCTGATGTTTCTGTAAACGATTCGGAAGTAATGAGTGTTATTTTATTTGCTGGTTTAATTAAATAGTATTTTTATGAGGCATCAGTGCTAAGCATAGGTGCGATTAGAGGAGAAAATCGTCTGTTTCACAGATTGGACCGAACACACAATAGCCATTCAGAAAAGAGTTAAGACACGTTTGAGCTTTGGAAATACAGGATGATGTTATGATTTATGACACTCCTTCTCTCACCCCGAAAGAGCAGAAATAAAACACTTAACGGCAAAGCTAATGGGACAATGAACTAATGAGTCCTTCTTGTTTGTGAAGCTCCTTGACCTTTGCGATTTTGGGACCCAGTACTGATACTACAGCTCTGCTGGACAGGGAGATATAATGGCCTGGTTAACTGTAATGAGGTCTTAGTGGCTTTTCACTGCTGTGAGAATGTACTATTAGACTCAGTGTTATGAACTGAAATGTAAAACCATGCTGTACGGTAGCAGTTAGTGGTGTTTATTACCATTTTAACACATATCATTTCTGAATTAACTTCCTTTTCCTGCATGAGATATCAATTTATTCCACAGCTTCTGGACTGTTCATAAATGGAAACAGCATATTCATAATACATTCATTCATTCATTCATTCATTCATTTTCCTTCAGTTTAGTCACTATTCCAGCATATATTTTACATAGCGGATGCCATTTCAGCCACAACCCAGTACTGGGACACACCCATACACACTTATTTACACACATACTTATACACTACAGCCAGGATAGTTTATTCAGTTCACCTATAGCGCATGTCTTTGGACTATGGGGGTAACTTGAGCACTGCAGTGGAGTCCCAATTTCCCAATTGTTAGATTTATTTCCCAACAGAAAGAATATTTTATAAACATAAAAGTTTGAATATATCTTTTCTAACAACTATTTGTTTTGTCTTTAACACGTTGACGACAACAGAACACCTAATAACCTATTGGTTATTTTGCAAAATATTAGTATTGAGCTTAAAGTTAAAGGTCATTGTTGTCATTATTATTATTGTTCCATGTGGTTTTGTTTGTATCATGTGATTCCTTTTTTTCTTGCCATTAATGTGTATTCATTAGTTTCACCTGAGCCTCACCCCTGTTTGTAATTAGGTCATCATGCTCTGTGTATTTATACTCCCGTAGGTTACTTTTTGTTTGGTCTTACATTTTCAAGATCTTTGTCTCCTGTGTTCTTATGATTAGCAAATAAATAAAAAAGATAATTAGGTAAATTATTAGACAATAGTGGCTTGTTCTGTAGACAATATAAAAAAAATCGATTTTTTATTATATTTTTTATTATAATAATATAGATTTTTATTTATTTTATTTTTTAAAGAAAAACTGATTTTATTCCAGGCACTTCTTTCTTTAAAAATATTTATTTATTTATTTATTTATTTATTTATTTATTTATTTATTTATTTATTTATTTATTTATTTATTTATTTTTATTTTTATTTATGTATTTATCTAGCATTAATTTGTTGTAATGTATTTTATTATTTTTTTTTTTATCATTTTTTTATTTAAGATAATCATCAACAACAACAAAAAGTCCCTCATATTACCAAGCACTGCATTTGTCAAGATTCTGTTTATGAACAAGTCTTCTGAGAAAGCAATGATCCTGACAAGCTTTGTTTCATGGGGAAACAAAACTATTTTTTTTATTATTTTTTTTTTATTTATCATTTTCATAATTTTTGTATATCATTATTTAATGATTTTTATTTTTAATAACATGGTGGCTCAGTGGTTAGCACTGTCACCTCACAACAAAAAGGTCACTGGTTGGAGTCCTGGCTAGGTCAGTTGGCATTTCTGTGTGGAGTTTGCTTGTTTTTATCGTGTTTGCATGGGTTTCCTCCGGGTGCTCCGGTTTCCCCTACAGTCCAAAGACATACGCTATAGGTGAATGGAATAAACTAAATTGGCCATAGTGTATGGATGTATCCCAGTACTGGGTTGCAGCTGGAAGGGCATCCACTGTGTAAAACCTATGCTGGACAAGTGGACATTTCATCCTGCTGTGGCGACTCCTGATGAATAAAGAGACTAAGCTGAAGGAAAATGAAATTTCAATGAAATTGTATGAAAAAGTCATTTGCAGTTAAAAAATGGTTATGAAACAGAAAAAAAATAGAAGCAAAAAATAATGCTAATTATAAAAGAGCCAAGCATATAGGTCAGGTAAAGGTGGCAGCTGTTGGTCAGGGGTCATTAGTTATTAGTTCAGCAGGGGTCAAATGTGCTTTCATAAATTTACAGTAATTATGGAAAGTCACTAATTAAAACCCAGCACGATTCCAGAACTTGATGCAAGTGTTTTATTCTGGGAAACAGAAGTGTGAGAACACAGAAGAACTGTGATCTGTATTGAGCAAAATATAGCACAAATCTAGAATGCCTAGTTTAACCTGATTAAAAATAATGATCACACATGACACTCCTAATGGCTAAAATATTCAACATGATTAAAAACAAAAACAAAACATAAAGCAGTTTACTTGACTGATTCATTTAATCTCTTTCTCTGCTCAGAAGTCTAAAACATTAAATAATAAAAATCAACACCGTCCTCTACAATCACAGGAAAATAAAAGACAAACTTAGTTCTATCTGAATTCAGTTTGAGAACCATCATTGATAATGATAGAGGAACATATCTTATTAAGGTAAATGGCATTAAGTGTCAAGGATAAAAAAATATTCCTGCATGTTCAGATTATGAAAGGATACAACAAATAGTTGATTGCAGAATTGAAATAGGCTATGCTCTGATATAAAGTGTGTTAAAGGTGCCATAGAATATGGGCAAAATTAGATATGTGCAACAATTTACAAACCATTTACAGCTAGAATGGAAAACTTTGTTTTTACCTTATTTGGAAGGGTCATGCATATTAATGAGTTCTCCTCTCATGCTCTCATGCTCATAGCTTGATACTCTCAAATATCTAACTGGTCCGTTCTTGTCACGTGACTCATGGTGCACTTGCAGCAATCATTCAAGTGTGTGCACCTGGAAGGTGCGATCGTGTCACACTACTTGCGTGAACTCTAGAAAAGTGATATGCAAATAGCCCATACAAGGACTCAAATACCTAACGCAAAATAATCATATTATCCCTCTTTTCTGAATTTTACATTGACAAGTTGTAAACAGATAAGATAACATTCTAATAACCCAGAGCTAATGCCTGTCCCATCTTCAAAATAAGAACCCTTATACATGGAATACAATAAATGTTGTCAAACTTAGAATTTAAAGATACATATTACTGTTGTAATATCACTAGAAAATTTTTGAATGCTGCCAATCAAACACTGCTGGGGGTGTGCATGTTAATGATCCCATGAGTAATGTCAGAGTCTTTTTTTTTTTAAATGAGAATGAAGAAATGAGGCTCACAGTATGTCATTATGCCTAGAACTCTTATTATGCAGCAATGCTTACAGTAGGTACATCCGAATTCCCAATCTATGGTACATTTTAAAATGTTTTGATGTTAGGGAAATTTAAGTGACATTTACCATGCAAAAAGGCCCCATTGCCAATAACGTTGAGATAAATAAAAGGAAGTCCAAGGAAGTCACTTTCAAAGCAGACAACTTTTCTGCTGGTCAGAAGGAAAATCTACATGAGCAACTTAAACCTTCAAATGTCACCCTCATGAGATGACTCCCGATTGAACCAATTGCTATTGGATTTACTAGCTGGAATTATGCTGAGTAATTCTAAATGAAGATCGCAGGAACTACAATCCTATAAAGCACTGCAAATGACAAAATCAAATAAAATCAATAAATATAAAATTATTCAAGTTGCTGGTTATATCTATAGAAACTATTGAAATGTGCAATGCATGTATATTATATTTCAAGAGCATAATCAATTTCATCTTTCACACTTAATTTGCTCCACTCTGATTGGTGGAACTTCTGTACAGAATCATTGGTAATGTAGTTTTTTCACCACATATTCTGGTATTGAACATTATTATTTTTAAACATCGAAATAAGGTGAATGTATAGCATTAGCAAACCTAAATACTACCAATAAACAACATCGTAACATTTAAAGAAGTTACTCTTTAAATGTTTCCAGTGTATCTGTACATTTTTCACAATCAGATAACACTGCAGCAAATGTGCATATTGCACATTCTAAACACTTTAATCATCAGAATAGTATTTGGTAGAGTATGCCATTTGGAATGTAGTCCTGTCTTCAAAGCAAGCAATGAGACATTGATTGCTCAGTGCCTAGACGTCTGATTGCATGAACAAACATATGCAGATTTAGTTTTAGACGTCAGTAAGCGATGAGCATTCTCAGCCATGTCTGATCTTCCCTTAACAACTTATTGATCCAGTCCTCTATTCAGAGCAGTCTCCTCCGCTAAACTCCCCCTTTTCTTTTCCTCTCTACAACAGGTTGTGGTCCTCCACTCTGAATAAGACTATCCCAGAAAATGAGGGAATTATGCAAATTAATCCCACCTATGACAATGCATTATGAAGAATCGCTCCCTCACATTTTCTCCGGCTTTCTGTCTTTTCTGATAGGGAACATTTTAAATCCCAGCATAATGACTCATCCGACATAATTCATTCACTCTCTCCCACTTTGTCTGAAATCGAATCCCAGCAGCTCTTCGTCAACCGTTCTTGCCATCTCCTCGTTTTCCAACATAATAATTCTGCATTATGCAACTGTTGTGGAAACAAATCTTTACACACGACCCAGATGAGCAAATGAAAACATTGCAGGGGATTGTGAGATTAGAGCAGCGTAACAGCATAAAACCCTATCACCCTTTGAGGAACCGAAACAAGACCTCTTTCTGACCCCTAGTGGTCATGGAGGTGAAATGTTGCATCCGTTTATGATGCCACGAAACACAATTTCTTGACACTGACGCCTGCTAACTTGCTCTTGCTCTCAGATATTACATTGACCTTCAAACAATGAATAAGGCAACACATAGTAGTGTGTTTGAAGTCATCTCTCAGGATTTCTCTATTAGCTTTGTAGTTCAGAGTCCCTGTTTTTTTTCTGTTAATTTTAGTTTATGTTGTGTGTGTGAGTGCATTCAAGCAGCATGCAGTGATCTTGAGAATTTCCCTCAGTGGGCTTCAGCATTTGTAACCTTTGTTTAAATGGACAAAAAGCCAGCTTTCTTGACATCTTGCTTATTTTATTAACATACAGTACACTTAAAATCAAAGCTACCATTCCGAGTCCATTTATGAAAGTGATTCAAAATAATGTATTCTTACAATCATATTGTTACAATCAATAGTAAAAGGTTTACTATTTTTTTTTTAAATGTGCAATTTCTTCATTCCTCATGTTGTTCTAAACCTATATTACCCAAAACAAGACTTACTTTAAAGCAGTGTTTCAACCACGTTCTTGGGAGGACCACCAGCTCTGTACATTTTCTGTTTCCTTTAATCAAATAAATCGGATTCAGATCATCAGCTCCATTAGAAAATACTGAAAGACCTGTAATGGGTGTGACAAAGGAGACATCCAAAACATGCAGTGTTGGTCCTCCAGAAATGTGGTTTGAGAAACACTGCTTTAAAGGACATTGGACCTTTTTAGACAGAAAATGCGATATGTTCTTTGTTGTGTTAAAAAGTGATTCAGCTAAGACAACATTAAAAGTTTGCAAACAATTGTTAAGTGAAATGTCCCTTCAAAATCTGATTGTGCACATTTGCATAAATCAGATTTAGTCACTCTATACCAGTGCTTTCCAAACTTAGAACCCCCTGGGGGGTTGTGGGACAATGACGGTCGATTGGTCATTTCCAAAAGTCAAATAAATTTCAAGTATAAGAATTACCATATTTTATCCATAACCCACAGAAGACAAAAATAGTAGTTAATATTTACATTAAAAAACATGCAAACAAGAAGCCATCAGCCTTTCAATTCTTTTTTTCAACGTTTAATTGGTACGTTTACGTTAGATTATTACTTTGACACCTTTATGGCAAATTAAATACATTAAAAATAAATGGCCACAACTGAACAATGAGGATGATCTCCGAGTAGCGGTCTCCAGATTAAAACAAGAATGTGCTGAAAACATTGCCCACCAGTTTCATTGCATGAGGTTAATATTAAATTAAACAAATTCATATGTATGCAAACTGAGTAAGAAACAGACGTCTTTGGAAACTTTCTTTCCTAAAGGAAAAAAGCCCAATAAAGGCCCATTTGTCAACAAATCTGGTGAATCCACTATATCTGTGCAAAATCAACTGCTGGAGATCGCAAATAATGGGCCATTTGCATATCACTTTTCTAGAGTTCACGCAAGTAGTGTGACACGATTGCGCCTTCCAGATGCACACACTTGAATGGTTGCTGCAAGTGCACCATGAGTCACGTGACAAGAACGGACCAATTAGCTTAACAGTTTATATGTAGTAATATACACAATTCGTTAGACTAATTATCTGATAAACACAAACCCCCAAACATTGCAATGCTTAGTAATTTTCTCTATAAATAAAACTTGTATCCTCTGAAAAAAATGGTTGATGGTTGCACAAAAAGATTCTCAAAAATGGCAATGCTTCACACAGGTGATTGTGTTTACAAAGGAAAGAAACATACTCTTTCCTCTTCTCCTCTATATGCACCAGACATTTTTCTACAAACACTATTACAATGACTCACAACATCAAACTTCACAATGTGAGCAAAGTGAGTAGGTCAGAATTTATTACACTTTACTAACGCATGAGGCCATACAAAGAGATGTATGAATGAGAGCAATGTAACTGCCCAACCTGGTAACCTGGTGCGCTTGCCTATTAGCTCGGTTAGTTTTGGCATATGTAAACATTTTAATCTCTCTGAGATCTGCACCAAAACAAACGGTCTGAGATTGCCTGATTGAGGTGGACTCGGCTCAGTTGTAACGAACTCTGGAGCGGATCGATTGTAGTGAGAAAGCAATACGAACCGACAAACTAACGAGTCAGGCTATCACAGTGTATTATGATTATGTTATAGGCATATATGACTATATGAAGCGAAAATTATGAGTAGGGCAGGATATCATTCCTACTGGTAAATGTACATTTTCATGTTGAATATGAAAGCATGCTGAACTATTAACAATAGCTGTTATCCATTAGGAAAATTGAGCAACCTGCAGTCTCAGTTTATCATTTATTTCTCTCTATAATGTAAAGCCTATAATGCATAATTCTAGCTAAAGAACAAAAAGCAACATTGTAACAATTTTAATTCCTGTTTCGGAACAAAACAATCAATCTAGAGGTGTGAAAGCACCCTAAGAAATCCTTGCATCTGTGAGCTCTAACCCTTTTATAGAGAACAGGCTTGCTATATTAAGCAAAAATGAAAGCTTAATTTTTTTTTTGAGTGACCCGCAACAAATGGCAGCTGTTACCAAAAAAATGGGAAAATATTCTCACCAGACATCATGGCGGACGAGGGATATTTCTGTTCATGATATCAAGCCCAAATTAGATTTCTTTCTTTTCTGATTTAATAAAGGTATTCCTGGTTGTGCGGGAGCACGGAGAGCGGGAGATGCATATGGACTTTAAAGTAGGTGCCGCAGTCTGTAATGAGGAAGTGGAGGATGAGATGGAGGAAACAGGATTTTACCACATACCTGTTCACTTTATCCAGCTTTATCGGGGCGATGGAGATTTCAAAGGTGTTTAATAATCACCTCACATCTTGATCGTTGAGCCACACGGATCAAATTGAGTTGAAATATGTTCATCCTTGGACAGGTGAAGGGAGGCTAGGCCAAAACTACACACACACACACACAAACATGAACAGAGCAAATACAGACCTCATTGCACTGTCATTAACAAACATGCCCAATTTGGAAGACAGACAAGGTAATCATGTAAGTCTGCTGGTGTAGGCCTTCATTGGAGGCATCTTCAGAGCAGATGAAATCAGTAATGTCAGGTGAGTGAGGAGGCAAAAATATTGTGAAAAATTGCATTGCATGCCAATTACAAAACAAAACAAGACCAAAAAAATCAACAAAATTTAAAGTAATCTCTTAGCATTCCAATTCATCTAGATCTACACTACTGTTCAAAAGTATGGTATCAGAATTATTTTATTGTTGTGATAAAATCTCTTCCCATCAAGGTTGCATTTATTGGATCAAAATTGTAATCAAACAATAAATAAATGTTGTGTTATTTTACATTTTAAAATACCTGTTTTCAAGTTTCATGTGTTTTGTCTGTTAAAATTATTGGTTCTAATTGGCTGAAAGGTGGTTAAATTGGTTAATGCAGATGCAGGTTGTGTTCGAAAGCTTTAAAATCAACACAGGCTCATTGGGAAAATGTGCCCAAGGTCACATTTTTGAGAGACGACAAATACAATATAGTGCGGTATCGCTGAATGCTTATCTTCATATGGACGACTTTTCCAATGTGACTGGTTTGCTGGGTAGCTCACCACATGATGTTGGACTTGAGACCGAGCAGAGTGGACCAGGGTTCAAATGAGGCAAAGGACTGTTCAAGGAACCAGGGTTCACGAGAAATGGCACATATGAGAAAACGTGCCCCAGTAATGCATTTGAGATTGTCAACTGTACATGGTGCCCTCTAGTGAATTTGTGACAAAAAACTGCAAGAAGAGGTAGTAGAGGGTACATATTTGTCGGGTCTCAAAAATGTAGCCCTGGGCACATACTTCCAATGAGCCTGGGTTATTTAAAATGATGCCTTCAGACTGGAAGTATTCTGCTTTAATTCCTTAAACCAGCATACATATAAAACATAAATGCATAACTTTGAAATTATTTACTGCATTCGATATCCCACAATCAAGTTCATCCAATTTCTGGCAAAATAAACACGGCAACTCGAACTCACATGATTTCAGTCATATGAAAAGATATGATTATTATGATTATTATTATTTTTAAATCAAACCCCACTCCTAAACCCAACCATCACTGTGTGATGAGCAAATCATATTAAAAATGTACAAATGAGACTTGAATAAACCTATATGAATTAGCCACAAACGTGAAAAGTTAAGAATTGTCATTAGACAAAGTTGAATTAATGGCTTGCTGGGTGTTAAAATATTTTAAATGCATTCATGTTGGGTGGTTCTTTGTCTTCACGTTGTGCATTTAAAATCCAACAATGCACTGCTATTTGTTGATTATCCCTTATTCACATTATTCAAAGCTGAATTTACAGCAGCCTTCATTGTCACATGACCTTTCAGATATAATTTAAATATGATTTGCTGTTCCATTATGACCCATAACTATTGGTACTCATTTACGGTATAATCATCCTTATAATTATCAATGCTGAAATTCTGTTTCCTTCTCTTTATAATTGTGCAAATTGTAATACACTTAGCTTTTAAGGCTTCTTTGATAAAGTAAAAAATAACTATTTATTTTATATGTAATCATGTTACAATGAGAGATAGTGAAGAAGAGTACCCATGCTGAAAAAAAATTACATCACCTGTTACATTTACTTGAGTAACTTGAATAGGAATAATTTTTAAAGGAGCTGCTCTTAAATGGAAGAGCTGATTGGCCCAGCACACATTATTCATTCACACCATTACCCTATGAAAAAACATAACCATGTAAACATTAATTCATTCATTTTCTTTTCGGCTTAGTCTATTTATTAATCTGGGGTCGCCACAGTGGAATGAACCACCAACTTATCCAGCATGATTTTAAGCAGCGGATGCCCTTCCAGCCGCAACCTATCTCTGGGAAACCATGTAAACATATTTAAGCATTTAAACACATTGTTTAAACCTAAAAATGGTATATAAAACTATTTGATTTTGTTGTTGTTGTTGTTGTTGTTGTTGCTGTTAATCAAATTACTTTTAAGATTGCTACTTACACTTGAGTAAATATTTCCTTAAGTATTTGTACATTTACTTGGGTTAATTTTGTATACTCTGCCCACCTTTTTTCACCAAATTTTTCACAATTTTATTATATTTTATAAAAGAAAATGCTTCTTATAAATATATTTAATACAAAAATATATATTTCTGACTCTTTTGATTGGTATTGTATTGTATCAAAAATAGCCCCTAAGCTCATCTCCTGAAGTTGCCAGTCTTAGTTTTTGTTTTATTATGGCAAATCTCTGCTCACAGGTCTCTGAAATGCTTGAATGAACAAATCTGATTAAGGCTTTTGATTCAGCTCATTCAGCCGCTGAGAACAAAATAAAATTGGATGCCATTTCATTGTAACATTCCATCAGACACATCACATTTCACATGAAATTGAAACTAAGATGTGTGAATCTTGGACCATTTGAAAGCTTTACATAAGCAGAATCAAAAAAGGGTAAGTCTGATCAAAAGAAAACAGCAGTGCTGCGCTTCCACCTTCAGGACAAAAATATCACTGCGGGAGACTTTCTGAGCTCCAAAGTGTCTAAATGATCGACATGATATTATTGTTATTTATTATTATTATTATTATTTATTTAATTTTTTTTTTTTTTTTACCAGAAAGTCCATTGTATGTAATCTTCTATGCTATTCTGTCATCTCATTGATACTTTGCATTTTTTATTTATTTATTTTTTTTAACTTTTTGTATAATTATAAAAGCATCTTACTTTTTTGTGGTGATCGCCACAAATCTGGTGTGTGTGTGTGTGTGTGTGTGTGTGTGTGTGTGTGTGTGTGTGTG
>CAIGQZ010010775.1:900936-926976 GCA_903798205.1 Danio tinwini
TTTAACTGTTAAAAGCTATTAGTTACTAGTTAATTAGTTAAAGTTATTAGCAACAAATAAAGTTACAGTAACTAATAACCTTATCTTTTCTGAGTTTGATTGTAATGCAAAAATGTGCACCTTTGTAAACCTGAATTGAACTGAACCACTCAAAGGGTCAGTAGGGCAATTGCATTAGAAATATTAGCATTAATCCCAATGCCATCTTTAATGTATTAAGCTGACTTACAATTTGCACCAAGAAGTCTGATCTGGCCAAGCTGGTGAACATGATTTTGCCCAGCATTATCTAAAAATCAAAATGTAGCCATTTATGTGCTGCACTCAGCTGTCATAATGCATGCCAATAGACATGAAGACTCTGAACCACAAGCGCCACTGCACAGATTTCAGCGCGATTACCACTGGCTTTCTGGGAACTCTCCCAAACAAAGAGATTAGGAATTCAAGGTTGAGTATTGCATTTTGATTATAGTTTGATGTTTGTTAATCACTGTATGATTCCAACACTTTCAGCGTTATTCGGTTGTAAGTCTACAATCGCATTTGCTTCTGTGTATAGTGTTATCTGCTGCATGATGCAATAGAGCAGCGGGGAACATAATACAACATAATATGCCGTGTTTCTGTGATGGAACATTTTTATGTATTTTTACATGAAGGAACATCTGTCAAAGTACTGGAAAAATAGTAATGCTTGGCATAAACTAAACCTTTTTTTATGACTTAAAACATTATTCATTCATTTTCCTTCTGCTTAGTCTCTTATTAATCGGGAGTTGCCACTGGGAAACACCCATACACTCTCACCTTCACACACTCATACACTACGGCCAATTTAGTTTAATCAATTCACTTATACTGCATGTCTTTGGACTTGTGTGGAGCACCCGGAGGAAACCCATGTGAACATGGGGAGAACATGGAAACTTCACACAGAAATGCCAACTGGCCCAGCCAGGACTCATACCAATGACCTTCTTACTGTGAGGTGACAGTGCTAACCACTGAGCCACCATGCTGCTCAGAAAGCATAACATAAACACAATGTAAGGTCCGGCAGCTCTGGGGTACTTTATTTTAAGTCAAATCATTGCATGGGGATAGCGTAAAAATAATGGATTAGTTAAGATCATATTTTCCTAGCTTATGCAGTAGTAAAGGCTGAATTATGGTTAATAAGTGATGTAAAGCCACCATGTTCTTTACATTTTTTTAATATAATTAATTTTTATATTCATTTACTTTACCATTTGCTATTGATTTTTTTTTTCCTATTTAACATTTAATTTCGTTTATTTTCAGGTGTTCTATATGCTTTTCAAAGTCATTGCATTTAATGTACATCTTCATTAAAAAATATATAAATCTAATTCAATTAATTAATTTTCCTTCATCTTAGTTCCTTATTTATCAGGGGTTACCACAGCAGAATGAACCGCCAACTATTCTGGCATATCTTTTACGCAGATGCCTTTCCAGCAGCAACCCAGTACTGGGAAACACCCATGCACTCTCGCATTGAAACACACTCACACACTACAGCCAATTTAGTCTATTCAATTCACATATAGTACATGTCTTTGGACTGTTGGGAAAACGGAGCTCCCGGAGGAAACCCACATGAACACGGGGAGAACATGCAAACTCTCCACAGAAAATGCCAACTGGCCCAGCCAGACTTGAACCAGCTACCTTCTTGCTGTGAGGCAACAGTGCTAACCTGTTCCACTGTGCCGCCATCACAAAATCATGGTTTTATCTGCAGCAGGGGTGTCCAAACTCGGTCCTGAAGGGCCAGTGTCCTGCGTAGTTTAGTTTAAACTTCCTTCAACATGCCTCATTGGAAGTTTCTAGTAAAAGAAAAAGTGTTTTTCATTGGAGTTGGAAGTAAAATAAGATTTAAATATCATTATAATTATATTTATAATTTAGAGTTTAATATTTTTCAAACCCACAATTTCAGATAATGCTATCAGGATAAAATGTGGTCCCTCATTTATCCCTGAAAAAATCTTGTTATTATATAATTTTGCATTTTATTACCTAAATGGCTCAAACTGTGACCATTTTTGTAGGTTGTTTTCTGAAATTTTCTGAAAAAAAAAACAAACAAAAAAAAACATCTGCCAATCAATTCAAATCAAATGTTTAAAACAGCAAATTGTGATTAAATATATATTTACAGTCTGATCTCACAAGGAAACGTTTTCATTTTGCAAGTTAATGGCTAATTTGTAAGGATTCATACTATTCGTAGGAAAATGTACAATTTAAAAAAAAAGGTGTGGCGCCCCTAAACCCAACCATCATTGGGAGATAAGCTAATCGTACGAAATTGTAATGAGTACTAATGATATCATACAAATTTATACGAATTAGCCACTAAATAAAAAAAGTTACGAATTGTTGTTAGATCATGTGATATTTAACATCCATGCAACAGTACCATCATTTGTTCCCAAAGTCTTAAGTTTTGAGTTCTGCTACACAAAAATGACATTCATCAATAACAGTTTACCAATTCAAATTAAGTAGAATTTTTAATATTGATGTCACTTTTACGTTATATTTGCAAGCTGTTTAAAGTTCAACACAAATTAGACAACAGTGGCATTTTATCTTTGAATATTTAATCAAGTTAATAAGTCAACTGTCATGACTTAACCACTAATAAATGCAGCAATCAGCATCTAAATATCAGCTATTTTAATAATGAGTTATAAAGTATAATGAGGTTGCCATTACATGCAGAATCAACTTTAAGATCTTTCTTAAGTTCACCTTCAACTGGCCTAAAGTTCAGTCCACCTCAGTTAATGTTTACACACTTCTCCACTTTCTCTCTGCTCAGCCGCATCTGCTAAAGCAACAGCATTTTTCTTCTTTGTCTACATGAAATATATCTGGAAACGCAGAATGGATATTAGTTTATGAGCAATTTTGCTGTAAACCGTGCCTGGAGGATTGCTAGTTAATTCTGCTCGGAAAAAGGTGAGGCATTCTTTTCCTCATTATCATATTTTTCATAGTAGTAAGGATTTAACGAGATTTGCATGGTGGCTTCATTTCAAAAGTGCAACACAAACTGGTAAAGAGGTATATTTTATGTACATTCTAATTTAATACATTGGCTTCAGCATGCAGATTGGTATGCATTTGCCATATTCTCTGGTATGCTTTTCATTTCTTGCTAAATTGGCATTGCATGACTAGTTGAATTTGATGAAATAAACGCAATGCTTCGCAGTATTTGTTTTATATATTCAGCTAATAAAGAGAGCATTGAATTGTTGTTTAAGCATTCAACAGGTATTGGAAAAAAATGGCAATGTGACTGCTTGGTGTTGTGGTTTCATTTTCAGGAAGGCTGGTGAATGGATGTCAATTTAGTGATTTTTAAAGACTGATAAATACAGAACCGATGGCAATTGAAAAGGGTATGGTACATACATACTACAGATGTAACTCAAATACCCAGTGCATTTAAGAACTTTTTAATTAAAAAAACTATAAAAACAAAACAAAAAAGCAGCATTGAATGAGGATAACATTGAGAGTCAATAGCTACAACATATGCCAGAAATAATAATAAAATGTTTCATATTTACTGTATTATATGAGAGTCCTTCACCTACTATTTACATTTAATAAATTATTCTTCCTCTCAATGAAACTAGGACTTTGCCCTTTCAGATAAACCCATGAAAGATGTTCTACTGCACATTTATTGCTCTGTATTTCAAATGTTGCTCTTATCTACATTTATGTTACCCATTTCACCCACGTGTCAACATCATCGTGTTACTCATGATTGAAAACAAATAGACTTCACCCTCAAAACAAATATAGTACCGACAAAAAAAAGGAGGTTAGAAGTAGGTGTAGTGGTAAAAGTATGAATCACTGTGCTTAAGCAAAGATAACACAATGTGTATGAAATGTACAGTACCTGATAACTTTTTTTATTTACTTCTTTTTTTTACTTCTAGTGACGGATATTCCCTCTGATAATGTATATGCTTATGCATTATCAAAAACCCTCACCAAAGTCTCTTCTCCTGTGACAGTGGGTTTGTATTCAGAATGTCACAACAGGATCAACATGGTGCTCAAGAACATTGAGGGTAAGAGCATACTGTGTTTGAAAATATATATATTAATGTGTTCATATTATGCAAAATGCATCAAGTCTCAGGTATCACAGATCATTCAGGACCAATCTCAAGGAAACATATCTAATATATGTACACATAAATGTATAAAACCAAATAATTTGTGGCGTGGGTTTTCTCCGCATGCTTTGGTTTCCCCCACAGTCCAAAGACATGTGCTAGCTGAATTGTATAAACTAAATTGGTCATTGTGTGTGTGTGTGTGTGTGTGTGTGTGTGTGTGTGTGTGTGTGTGTGTGTGTGTATGGATGTTTCCCAGTACTGGGTTGCAGCTGGAAGGGCATCTGCTGTGTAAAACATTTGCTGGAAAAGTTAATTCCACTATGGCGACCCCTGATAAACAAAGGGACTAAGTCGAAGGAAAATGAAGAGATGAATGAATGAATGAATGAATATGTATAAATGCATAAAATTTGATATTGATGAAAATGTCCGGGTGGCTTGGGTTTCCTCTGGGTGCTCTGGCCTCCCCCCACAGTCTAAAGACATGCAATACAGGTGTCTGTAGTGTGTGTGTGTGTGTGTGTGTGTGTGTGTGTGTGTGTGTGTGTGTGTGTGTGTGTGTGTGTGTGTGTGTGTGTGTGTGCGTGCGTGCGTGCGTGCGTGCGTGCGTGCGTGCGTGCGTGCGTGCGTGTGTGTGTGTGTGAGAGAATAAGTGTGTATGGGTGTTTCCCAATACTGGGTTGCAGCTGGAAGGCATCTGGTGCTTAAAACGTATGCTGGAATAGTTGGCAGTTCATTCCGCTGTCGACCTCTGAAATAGAAAAAGTCTCTAAGTTTAAGAAAATAATGAATGAAAAGGAAAAGGTTTGTCCCCAAACTCCACCCCTCATTAGGGAGTGAGCAAATTGTATTAAATATACAAATGAGATCATACAAAAAAGTACTTATTAGCAAAAACATGCTGCTTTTGTGTGTAAATTGTTGCTCTCTGCCATCATTTCCTTCCACCACTTCAACATTTTGCTCCAAACACAACAAATAAAATGTCTGCATGCATCGTAAAGTTTTTTTTCAATTTAAACATCTGATCTAGGGTTTTATTATTAGCACTACTTTTGGGACATTTGAGAGAGTTTAGAAACTATGTTTAATGATTATAGAGAATCTAAAAGTATTAGACACTTAATATGATCCATTTGAAATAATTGACCCTGCAAACTATCACAGATGTCCTCCAAAAGCCCTTGAGATGTTAATGGTTTCCTCACTTTCTCTCCCATTTTCAGTTCATATGAATCAAGAGGGCAAAAGAAGGGAAGAGAAATACACCAAGGAACCAAAGCCTCGCTCAGTTAAGCCCTCAATCTCTAACCTGCTCTCTCTGATCTTCCGGCTCCTCTTCTGTCGGCCTGTGTGGACGGAGCAGAACCAGAACATGAAGAACATTCGATATCTTTTTGTCAGGTTCAGTGCATGGCATTTTGCAGGAAGCGACCTGCTTTGGGCTGGACTGGTTATGCAGTTGAGCAAAGCTCTTCAGCACAGCTTTGGAAAGCTTCAGTTGGCTCTTTTCCGAATAGTCCAATATGATGAAGAGGAAGATGCAAGGAAGAAGATGATCAAGGATATTCCAAAGAACTGGAGATCCAAAAAGTTGGGATGCATTCCCATTTGGGCACTAATACTGATGGCATTTATTGGATCGCTCCTTATTTTGGTTCCCCTCATCATATTTGGATTTCCATATCTGAAGGGCGACCAGCAAAGTGAGGAATCAAGCAGTTATGGTGTGATAGAAGGATTTGCCATCACTGCACTCGGTGTTCCTGCTGTAGGAGCTTTACAATTTATAATATTATTGTTGAAGAACTTAATCCTCAACCAAGACCTCAAAATTAGACAAGGACTGGACAACAAGAAGGTAAGTGAGCAGCTGGGGCTAATGCATGAAGTTCGCAAGGAGATGAGGCTTCTGTGCTGCTTTATTTTCTTCATGGAGATCTTTGAAAGGAGGAGGATCAGGGTGGTGCTGGAGATCACCAACTTGGACCGATGTACGCCAAAGAAAATTGTAGGGGTTTTGGACGCCATTAACATCCTCCTATCTGATGACGAGAGTCCCTTCATTTCTGTGCTTGCTGTTGATCCGGAAGTCCTTGTTAGGCAGGTCCAACAGGCAGAAGATTGCTTAAGGAAGAGAAACACTGCATATGACTTTCTAGACCGTATAATCACATTGCCTTTCACTGTACCTCCACTATCAGATACATCAAAGTCAAGTGTCTTTGAAAACATTGTTCGTGGTCAATCGGATATCCCTGAAGAGATTCCTTTTGAGACTGGAGCATCTGCTTTGAAAGGTCCCGGGACATCATTTTCTCTTGAAGATGAGTATTCTGTAAGGTGTGATGAGAGTAAAGAAGAACAAGAGATTCCTTTAATTGTAACAAAAGCAAATACTGAAACTTTTGCTGTAGCAGAACTTAATCTAGAAGATGTAGACAGGTTAATTGAGTCTGCATTTTCTTTCATCTTTTCAAGAGATACAAGCAAACTTAATAAATATTTGTCTGGAGACACCATGTCCATGAGACGGGTGATTAACTCTATTCGAGTAACTATCATGATTATGGAAACCCGAAAACTGGAGCCTCCACATCCGGAGAAAATTGCAGCATGGGTGGTTTTGATGGACCGCTGGCCTTGCAGAGTAAGTTGGATTCTTCAATGCGTTGAAGATGACCAACAGAGTTATGAAATAGATGATTCATTCTGTGCTGCCGATGCTTCCAAGACAATATGGGAGGTGTTTAATTACAACAGTCTGGAGCTCTGCATGATTGAACATGCAGTGGAGAACTTTCTGGAAAGAGATGGGGACCCTGAGCTTTTTGAGATTTTCCTTAGGAAAGACTTCAAGTTTACTGTTAGGGAGCTGGAAATGTTTAAGCTTTGCACAGTGAACCTAAACTACTCCATCAAGAAAGAGTTGGCCAGGGTCCGTGGGAGGCGCAGACTGAGGAGAGCCGGGAGAAATGCTTTCCAATCCATCTCGTCACGAACTCTAATGAACATGAACCCTGAAGATATCTGTCAAGAGGTTTGTAAGAAAAAAGTCTATAAATACTGCAGTACTCCTAACACAACATATTGCAAACGTTTGGGCTTGGTAGGGTTTTTAAATTGTTTAATAAAACAAACAGGCTGAATTTATTTCATTTAAAACACAGTAAAACAGCCTGAAAGGTTAATATGGTTCTAATTAAGTATTTGTGAATTTAACATTAAAACAGTGATTTATTTCTGTGATGGCAAGACTCAAATTTAAAAGTTTAGTTCACCCAAAAATGAAAATGATGTTATTAATTACTCACCACCATGTTGTTCCAAACCCCTGGGACCTTCACTCATTGTCAGAACATGAATTAAGATATTTTACATGAAATCTAGAGGTGCACAAACATGTATTATTATAGCTGAATATTATTCCAATTGAACCACTGAAGGCATGTGGTCTCAGATTTCATTGCAATTATATTAATTTGTGTTCTGAAGATTTTAGAAGGTTTCAGGGGTTTGGAATAACATGACAGTGATTTAATTTTTGGTTTAACTAACCCTCTAATGAATCTGCGCCAAATAAAAGTATTATTTAATTTCTTGAATAAATCTTACTGAACACAAACATATGTTTTTAAATCAACGATTTAAAAATAAGAGTTTAAATATGTGCATTTGTACCTTTTAGATGTCAAAACTAAGCCTCCCAGAGAAATACCTCGAAACGGTAAGGACAAATTTCATAGATGGCAGAACAATCCTCTTCGGTGACCCTAAAGACCTCAGGCAAGTCCTGCAAATGACTCTGGGTGAATGGATGACTTTTAAATTTCATTTCCTTGGGGTCATACCTTCTAGTCGACCGACTCAGCCACAAAGTCATCTAGCCGCCACAAACCCTGGAGTGGTCATATGCCCATCTGGCCATGGCCGGTAAGCAAGATAACTGACCTTGAGGTTTGCATCGTTGCATTTTCCTCGTGTGTATGCTTTCAGTGGACTGTGATTGTTTCAGGAAACAATACTGCATCCCTACATAAATATAATTCCTTTACGGCAGAGCAAAAAAAAAAAAAAAAAAAACAAGACTGTAAATGTACACCAGTGCGTCAGACTGCTCAACAAAAGTGCTACTTGAAAACAGAGCTTTGTTATTCAGAAAAATCTTTTAGCATTCAAACAGATCAAATTTGTTAGATGCATTATTTATAATGGGAACAAGACGTTTCGTTTCTCTTAAGCATTAGAAAGATTTTCAAATGGTTCTTAACGAAACTATCACTGAATATCATTTCTGCATGAATAAAAGGAACCAGTATATTGGGTTTTTTGTTTTGTTTTTTAAAGTGTGCAGCATAGAGGGTAATACAATATACAAGCTTGCTGAATTTCATTTGTTGTATTGCTCCCCATGCTTTCCTGTCAATACTCTATACTGTCCTATCCATTAAAGGTGAAAACCCCGAAAAGATAATTATATAAAGAATAAAAATAAAAACACATTCCTGAGAAACTAAAGGTCAAATGATAACCTGATAACCCCTTTCAAGACGTTAATACTGTCTGGCCATTAAAGGTGCTGTATGTAAGTTTTTGACTATTCTGAAGCATAATAATACTATATTATGTTTGCAGATATTTGAGAAACATGCAATGTGAACATTCTTGTTTATCTGATAAAACAATGCTGAAGTCAGTTATTAAGTCAGTTAAGACACTGTCTTTGTTTTGGTCCCTTTAACCCGCTCAATTCCAGTTTATTATATTTTAGCACCCCGGGTTTTCTGGTTGGTAAACCACATATTTGATTAATTAATTTATAAAGGCTCTTAAAGCATGCTCCCATGACCGAAATGCGACCTCCGGTTGACAGTAGCAGACTCCAGAATGAGAATCGAATTCAGAGTTCCATTCATTCATTTATTTTCTTTATTAATCTAGGGTAGCCACAGCGGAATGAACCACCAACTTATCCAGCATGTTTTACACAGCGGATGCCCTTCCAACTGCAACCCATCACTGGAAAACATCCATACACACACATACACTACGGACAATTTAGCTTACCCATTTCACCTATAGCACATGTCTTTGGACTGTGGAAAAAACCAGAGCACCCAGAGAAAACCCACACAAACACAGGGAGAACATGCAAACTCCACACAGAAATGCCAACTGACCCATCCGAGGCTCAAACCAGCGACCTTCTTGCTGTGAGGTGATTGTGAACGTGGTGAGCAGTGATCATAAACATTAGGTGAGCAGGTTACATTGTAACCCTGTGTCCTAGCAACACGCTACGTGATGAGATTTGCTGTGATAAGCTATTTGGCTGTTTGCACCAAACGAAACACGACATACGACCAAAATGCAACCTCCAGTGGACAGTAGCACACTCCGAAATGAGATGCAGATTCAGAGTTTCACATAAAGTTATTTCTTAGAAAATATATAAATATTACGAGCTTAAACATTAGGTGAGCAGGTTACACTGTAACCCCGTGTCCTAACAACACGCTACCTGACAAGATTTCAGTGATGAGCAATTTAGCTGTTTGCACCAAACGAAACACGACAGAAATTTAAATACAGCCATTCAGAGACACAGAATATGCACTCACTCACAAAATGGTAAGATTTATAATCTAATTAATACATATTAAACCTCTTTAACATCATTAAATGTACATGCTGAATTACTAATATGTGTTGGTTTTGAGTCACAAAGTTCAATTTTAAATGGTTTATTTTATTTTCAAGATGTGAGATGAATCTGCTGCTGCTTTCAGTAGTATGGCAATAAATGTCATGTAAAATGGCATTCAAACTCATATTATTAGCATTTGACACAGAATAAAGCACATTAGGTGTACCTGAGGTGATCATAGTTTTCTGTTGTTCAGCTGAAATAGAAGCCATTTTTAATATATCAATTCGAGGTGTTGGTTAGAAAAAAGCTATTTTTAATATGGAAAATATTCCTTCTATCACATGCCCTTTTACATAGGACAAAATTTAAATCAGTCATTAGGCTCAATCATCAGACTCGCTGCTGTTGGTCCTCAATCTGGCAACCTGCACTTGGATTTGTTTTGATCTAGGATTGCAATACCTAGTTCAACCACTAGGTGTCAAACTTACATACTGCACCTTTTACCACACAATTGTGTGCAATGAAATGGAAGTTTTCTGAACATTTATGCTCAATATTATTCTAGAATTTGTGTTTTTAAACTGCATATTGAGTATTTTATCAAATATAAATAAATATATACACATAAAAAGGAGACATAGGCTAAAAATACAACAGGAACATTTCACAGAGGTCAATGATCAAGGTTCATACACATAAAAAAAGTTTATGGCCACCAAAGTTTCAGCTCATAAAAAGCTGCAAAATATATAAAAGCATTGCTAAAAAGCATCAGCGAAAATCCACATGAAGATTGTGAAACAGTCAAACAACCTCACATTCCTTGAATGACCATGTTCCACGTGAACCGTTTCTCATGAAATTTCCATGGCAGCTCCAGAGATTCCGGTTTCATTATATCACTCTTAAGTTTTTCCATATAAAAACTTTGGCAGTGTTCGGAATCTGTACTTTGACACTTTAGTTTTACTTTCTATAAAACTTTAATATAGGCCTGAATGACAGCGTGCAGATGTTTTTTTAATCGCACTGCCTGTCACTGAGTTTTACTTTATGCTCTGTGGGAATGAGGCTTCTGAGAAAGCGGAAAAAATATATATCTCCCATGCAGCTCAGCGGAGACCTCCCACGGATCTATGGCGGAACATAACACTAATGCAGAAGTTCGAATTTTAAGTTCTGATAGTCAAATATGTTCAACTGTGCAAGCAACATGAAAGAACATCCGAGAAAATATCAAAAATAGCATGCATCTGATGCTTGTATTTGTATACACCGTAAGACAGACACACTCATATGTACAGCTATTTTTATGGGGATTTCACATAGCTGTAATGATGTGTATACTCTATGAACTGTACATTATATTCCCCTACCCCTAAAACCAACCCTTAGAGAAAACAATATATATTTTTTCTGCTACATTTTTTAAATGCCTGTGTGCTTTATAAGCTATTTTTCTCATAGGGACCCAAAACATAATCACACATACAGTACACACACATACATACAAACTGAATTATGTAATATGCTAACAGACTAATTTAATCAATAATACGGTTTCGTGTTGGTAGGAAAATCCTTGCTGGTCAAACAGCACAATTAACGGTGCTAATCTGATGTATAAGCGCATCAAGCTGAATGAATATGTTGTGCATTTATGCCTAATAAATCTATCAAGACGTGACTGTGAAACTGCAGGCAGGTAATATTGTTGCTTTTATTGAATCCCGTTCTCAAGTTAAGTTAAGACAAACCAATCGACAAAGAGAGGTCGGGCAGCGTGTGCGGGACTGAAATATGACTCTGAAGTTGTGAACATCAAAGTGTGGGTTCATATGAAATCGATATCATGCAGACATATTAAGGGGATTTAATGGTCCAGGAAAGGGGGGGATATTCTTACCCTTCTCATTCAGAATCAATGCGGGAAAGTGTCCTTGGTGTAAGCAGAGGAAATAGCTACACGGCACACAGCGATGTGATTTTAAAATAAAATTGTATCGATGGATTCTTTACATGGAAAATGAAAACAAGGAGTTCTGCTGAGAGTGCACAGGATAACGTTTAGATGAACACAAAGAAAAAGCCTTAAAATACAATACTGCATTATGCAGCATTTTCCTTTCCAGGCTTTTGTCCCGTTCTGCAGGGGCCGTTAAACACATAATGCGCATTTGCATCAAAAACGCTTGTGAAAAATGCTCACATAACTTGTAGCTGAGTAGCGGTGTCTGTAACCAACAATAACATCAACAATATTTGATATCAGGATGGATGAGATGCGCATTGTGCCTGTGTCGACAGGACAAACAGCGAGCAGTGGCATTGATTATACAGACTTTGACACATAGAGATGGATTGTAAATGCCACAAGTGTAATGAGTTACAGTCTGGAATACACAGAACAGCAGCTTAAAGGGACAGCAAATATATAATCAAATGAGTGAAAAAAATCCATATAAACTCAATGGTTTAATCCAAGTCTTCTGCAAAGAAATGATTAATGGAGCTCAACCAAACCTGCTTGATATACAAGAAAGAACAAACCTCAGAGTTTCCAGCTGGATCGATCTGCAGAAATGAACCTTACACATCAAGCAAGCATGTTTGAAGTTCTGTTACCAAATTTAAGTGCTGTAAATATTAATTTCAAGTGACTCGGAATACACTTTTTTACTATATATTTGTCAATGATATTAATGATGTATTTATTATATGATCAACTTTAGTGTATTATTTAGTTTTTCTAGTGTATTATTTTGCATTTCAAATTTAAAATATGCAAGCCACGCCCCCTTCACTACCTAATTAAAATTAAAGACTATAGAATACACAAGACGTGTCACTCATATAGTTTTGAATGGGTACACCCTTTAGTACAGGAGCCCATCAGTGATCACTATAGACCAGGGATGGGCAAACTTGATTCTGGAGGGCCGGTGTCCTTGCAGACTTTTGCTACAACCCTAATCTAACACACCTGCCTGCAGCTTTCTAGTGATCTTGAAGACACTGATTAGTGTGTTCAGGTGTGTTTGACTAGTGTTGGAGCAAAAGTCTGCAGGGACACCAGCCCTCCAGGATCAAGTTTGCCCATCCCTGCTATAGACTGATAGATCTCTGGGGGATGGGCTCGGACCAGCCGTGAGTTTTTGTAGATTTTGTGTGATTAAAGTGTGTAGAAATAAAACTAAAGAGACAGTTTGTGAATCTCTTTTGTGAACTAAAGAGAAGGTTCTATCTGACATTTTTGTCAAAATTGAGTTATTGAATTATTTTAAACATTTTATTTAAAAAAAAAAAACAGATATTGCACACATACTGTTTGCTATATGGAATGCAAAAACTTTGATATCTCAAAATCATTCAGAATGCAGATGGAACCTTATAATTCCAAGGTGATGAGTTGTTCTTTAATTCTATTAGTGATACCTTATTACATTCAATCATAAGCTTGGCAAGCAATTTTTGAGAATTTGGTGTTTTCCCATTTAGACAGAATGCCCAAGCATACTGCCTAAGAAGAAGAAGCATTTCAAAGATGGACGCTGAGTGAAATGACTTGCTTGAAGGGACTTTGTTAAAATGCAACAGCCTTAAAATGTGAGTGTGTGGAATATCCAACATTACATTGTTTTTCAGTTCAATAATTGCAACATGCAGGTATTGAAGTGCACTTTATGGGAGTATGAAAACATTACTGCTTTGTTTATACTCAGGATGTGCCTTTCCAGCACTCATTTTGTGTTGTTACAACTTAAAACATACCCACTTATAAATAGTTAGATTTTAATGAATGTTATATTAATGCAAAGGCAATATGTACACTCAAATTTATTATTTATTTGTTTTGCTTGTTCAAACTACTGAATTAAAATGAGCTGAAACAACACAATTCTTGAGATTTCATTGGGATAACTTAATTTTATATGTTCAATCCACATAAATTTGTTAAAGTGTTAAGTTAACTTAATCGATTTGTGTTGGATCAACGTGAATGAATTATGTGGAGCCCTGCATTTTTTACAGTTTAACATTACCAAGGTTTAAGGCAACACTTGTTCATTCCCAACTACTTTTTGTTGTTTAATTTAAACCTTTGCTGCTGAATTATCCACTAATAACATTCTTTCATAGATTATGAATGTATATATGTGATGTAATTCTTTAAAACAACGTAGACTGTATTGGTTGAGTTTAACACACACACACACAGTTGAATTAAGAATTATTAGCCCCCCTTTGATTTTTTTTTCTTTTTTTAAATATTTCCCTAATGATGTTTAACAGAGAAAGGACATTTTCACAGAATGATAATATTTTTTTTCTTCTGGAGAAAGTCTTGTTTGTTTTATTTAAGCTAAAACAAAAGCAATTTTTAAATTTTTTAAGAACCATTTTAAGGTAAAAATTATTAACCCCTTTAAGATATTTTTTGCGATCTACAGAACAAACCATCATTATACAATAACTTGCCCAATTACTCTAACCTGTCTAGTTAACCTAATTTACCTAGTTAAGCCTTTAAATGTCACTTTAAGCTGTATAAAAGTGTCTTGAAAAATATCTAGTCAAATATTATTTACTGTCATCATGGCAAAGATAAACTAATTCAGTTATTTTAAATGAGAAATTAAACTATTATGTTTAGAAATGTGTTGAAAAAAATCTCCTCGTTAAACAGAAATTGGGGAAAAAAGTTTTTGGAACAAAAAAAATGTTTCTATGCTCACTTGAGGTGGTTTTATACTTGGTTTTAGACAAAAAATGGTTAATGCAAATGCAATGAGTTGGAAATGCATTTGGCAAATAAACATTACACCCACATGACTGTCTACATCAGGGGTCATCAACTATATTTGTGAAAGGGCGAGAGTCTTACTAGACAGTCTCCTTGGGGGCCAGACACCGCATAAGAAAATCAAATAAAAATCTCATTTTGGCATGACATTATGTTTAATGTTTATACTTTTTCAATTTCATTACAAAACTTAAGACATTTGATTCAGGCTCCCATCACCTATACTACAGTCAACCACTAGTAGTGATAGATATTTTGCCTCAAATGTAACTTTAGCTATTGACTAAGCACTGTGAGTAGCCCGTTTCAGCATTGTGATTTTAATTTAAGCCCACCTAACGTTTCATTTGATGTGCGAACATTACTTGTGATCTGTTTTGTTCTGGTACCAGGTTATTTATGTACCATGCTATTTTAAGTTGTGCCAGATTGTTTTTCCTCCTTTTTTTAGTCCTGAGGGAGACATTTCACGTCTCCCAGAAGTTCTGTGAGTCTCCCGCAAATGCATAGAGAATTCCGGTGTCATGAGAAATCGGGTCCCCTGACAAACCAATGATAATCTCACGGAAATCGATCGTCTTCCTCCGACTACTTTAATACGTCGCACACCTCTCTCCACTGCATCCCTACTTGCTCTTCATAACACACACGTCGCGTGCACTCCGCCTACACCCCACCCGGTCTTCACTTACGCTAAAACCTGTTTGAAATAATAAATGCTTAATGCCGCATGGTCTGTCTGAGTCTGTCCTCATTTCAAAGTGTAGCCTTATAGTCATAAATGGTGGTTATTCTGGCAAGAGACTCAGTTGTTTTTATTTTTAGTTGCTTTAATAGTGTGGACCACCATTTTCTTTTTGATCGTCACAATTTTGGAAACCAGTCGCGGGCTGGATTGAACGGCTCAGCTGGCCGGATTTGGCTCGCGGGCCGCCAGTTGATGATCAGTGGTCTACATTCTGCTTGCTTTGTTTACTGTCGATTCTAGGTTACCAGTACTCAGCATCTCAGGGTATGCTATCACCAAGGCACTTTTTTCCAGAGCAGAGAGTTACAAAAATTACTAACATTCAACAATTTCTTATTTCATGCTGATGTGTGTTTAGTGTATAAAATATTTAATGATCTGGCACCACCACCTTTCAAACAATGTGTGACTGTCTGCAAGGACAATATAAGACAGACTAGGTCATCGGTTAGAGGAGATTGTTCAGTTAAACTCAAGAGAACTCTTTTTGGACCATCAGTTTTTTTTTGTTTGTTTTTTTTTGTCAGAGCAGCAGAAAGATGGAATAAAATACCAGTGCATATTAGAGAGTACCACTTTTTAAAACTGTCCTTAACGTTTGGCTTAAAGAAAATCAAATATGCAACCACTGATTTGATTTCATTTTATTGACTATGATATATTATATGTATTGTTATGTAATTGTATTTTGTACAACTTCTTCATTTTTTTTTACAACTTCCTGACCAGAGACTACAGATGTAAATTAGCTGTATAGCTAACTCTGGCACAACATGGTACTCTTCTCACTGATCATGAAAAAATTGCTAACTCATTCAATGAGTATTTCATTTCATCTGTACAAGAGCTGTCTTCTAAATTTTTAGCTTCTCCAATGCTCCCAGTACCACCAAATATACTTCAACAGTTTTCCTTTCTGAGATCTCACAAAGTGAGTTATCCAATATGCTGAACTCTCTTAGTATATCTCATGCCTGCGATGTAAACAATTTAAACATGCATTTTTTGAAAACTCACGCAAGTACTCTTGTACCACTTTTTCATCATTTAGTTAATTTGTGTATTAGGCTTCATAAATTCCCTGACATCTGAAAAACTGCTCAGATTATTCCAATATTCAAATCTGAGGACCCAACTAGTGTCTCTAATTACCGGCCAATTTCAATTCTCCCTACATTTTCTAAGTTACTTGAAAAAGCATTGTATAATCAGTTAATTGAGTATCTTGAAGACAATAATTTGCTTAGTGATAGCCAGCATGGCTTTAGACCATTGCTGTCAACCATGTCAGCATTGCTTTTATTTACTGAACATATACGTACCGCACTAAATAAAGGTCAAGTCACTGGAGCTGTATACATAGATTTTAGAAAAGCCTTTGATACAGTTAATCATACTATTGTTTTAAACAAATTGATCTTTATTAATCTTTCTTCTTCTGCAGTTGATATGTTTTCATCATATTTATCCAATAGGTTTTAGGTTGTTAAAATTGGTACAACAACATCACAAAAATTAGGTTGCTCTATGGGGGTTCCACAGGGAAGTATTTTGGGACCTTTACTTTTCCCGATGTAAATCAGTGACCTCCCTCTGGTAATTAAACATTCAGATTATTTACTGTACGCTGATGACACTGTACTTTTTGTGTCTGGATCAAGTACAGACACAATTAACAATAAATTAAATATAGATCTTCAGCATTTTCATTAATAGCTGCAAGACAATCATTTGACTATTAACATTAAGAAAACAGAATGTATGTACTTTATTCACCTAATCTTGTCTACCTTATCTTACTGTTTGCCTGTTTGGTCTCTCACAACAAATGATATCTTGGAGCCAATAGCTAGACTGTACAATAGGGCCTATAAGATCCACAATAGAATGGACAATCTGGATGGACACATCACTGTTTTGCTCTATCACTCTCTAATGCTTTATTACTTCAAAATTACATTATGATCAAAGGGAATTAAGTGTATTATCAATTTTTTAATAGTGCTACCTCAGCAGCCCTTTGTGCTTTGGTACCAAAACTTAACAAGGACTGATCGTTCCACCAGATCCGCAACAAATGGATGTTTGGTGTGGCCTGCTTTTAAAAACTGTTATGGACAGAGATCTTTTTTTTATGTATTCACAAAAGCTTGGAATGAGATCCCACAACATCTAAAAACAATACCAACATTAAGACGTTTTTAAAAATCCCATGCTCGTCATCTGATGGTCAACTACCGATGTAGCCCCTGAGTTAGTAGCCTGCTTCCCTCTATTTTGTATGTTTGGTATTTGTTTGTATTGTTCTCATATGTTGATGGATGTGATGACAACTGTGTCTGTATGTTTCTATATTCTGCAGAGCAGGAACCTGCTAAAAAATAGCATTCATGCGGAGTCAGGCCCGATTATTTTTTAAAATCTTTTCCTGTTTAAAATTTATAAATAAATAAATAAATGTCATGTATACATTGTCTCTGTGTAAATAAATAAAAGCACAGAGTTTATTACTGTACATACCGACAAATACACTGCATTTTTTAAAAGCTCTGACAGTTGGAAAATAATTCACAGCTGAGCTTTTTTAGAAGAGTGCTGGCATTTTTAACACTTCGGTGAGTATGCGCCCTAACAACTATTTTCACATTTACACACATATATACACAATGGCCAATTTAGCTTATCCAATTCACCTATGTCTTTGGACAAGGGGAAACCGGAGCACCCAGAGGAAACCTACGCAAACACAGGGAGAACATGCAAACTCCACACAGAAATGCCAGCTGACCCAGCCGGGATTTGAACCATTCTTGCTGTGAGGCGACAGTGTTAACCACTTAGCCACCGTGCCGCCCTGTTTGTTGAAACTACTTATTTAAAATAAGTTGAAACAACCCAACTCTTAACTTTTTTTGAGTGGACAACTCAAAACAGCTGAATTTATTTAATGTGTGTTTGGAAAACATGAAGGAATTGTGTGGAACCCAACATTTTTTACAGTGAACTTGAAAGCTAATTTGCATATTTTTGTAAATCTTGAAAAGATTACTTGCATGTTAGGATGGAAACTTAATTCCAGAAAACTCCACACAGAAATGCCAACAGGCCCAGCTGGGACTCAAACCAGCGACCTTCTTGCTATAAGGCAACAGTGCTAACCAGCCACCGTGCCACCCTGGTACTGAACTAACCATTTAATAATAAAAAAAAAGCTTACTTTCATTTTATTATTCACTTTTTAAAGCCTTTTGAATACATTCCTTTCTCAAAAATCAAACAGGCTTCCCCCATGTAAATGTGTTTAACCAGGATTTTCCCCTTTTCAAAGCTTGATTACTGTATGTGTGAACCACTTGGTGAAACCCCCATAAATAAAGGAAACAGTTTCTGATGGTGGATTCCGGCTATATAGAGAATGTCTCGACAGCAAAGTCTCGCACCGTCTCTGATTATATCATGTCTCCTGCCGGGAAGGCTGTAGGCTAAGGGTAAAACTAATGAGGAAGTATTTCCTTGGCATTTGCAATTTCTCTCCGAAGGCCAAGGTCGACAAACGCAGCCGCTCAGCTAACAGAGACATCGCTCTCAGAGCAAACCAAGCTAAACCAGGAGATGAACATTAAACTCCATGAACAGACTGACTGGGGCAGAAACAGAGGAGGGAAAGCCATTCAACATGATCATAGCTGTAGCTCAAATGAGGTTTTTAAAGTTAAATGGATTTTGCCATGCAGGAAACCCCAACACGAAAAATACCACGGCGCACAGACTGTGAATGAACGGCTTAATTTTCTGCTAGTGTGAAATTATAGATCGCATTTCTCTCTGGGTGAAATGTAATTAAACATTCACAGCTGTATTGACTCTACTGATGGATATTTGCAGTTAATAAGCCACTTGTGGATGACACAAATTCAATATAGGGAATATCTCTATTCTGCAAGAGACGGCGTGAGGATCGTCTGTCACTTCTATAAACAGAAATAGCCGTAAACATCCGCTCCCAAGTTCACAAGCCTGATTGATCTGTGCGATGCTGTAGATAAAAGAAAAAAAAAGATTCATGGAATAAAAGAAAAAGCCAAAGCCATACGTGTCATTTTTCCATGCAATACTTTTTCCACAGGACTTTTCTAAACTTCAATCACTGTCAAATGTTTTTTTTTTTTCTGATGAATACAGTGCGAGGAACACATAAAAATTTTAGACAGCAATTTCTGTAAATTATTTTATTTGCTACATTTTAGATGATTTAATATCCTTTATCAGCCCTATGAATTTCTGTAATCAGGAAAACATGGACAGAATTGCATAATATAGTCCTAGATACTGACTAATGACCTAATGGCACAGAATTTGACAAATTTTCAGATAAATAAAACATATATAAATATTATTCATATTGTTGTAATTTTAGAAATTTAATTGAAAAGTAACCAATTTTGGTGAAAAACATAAAATTATTTCACAGGATCCTATTTTTAAGCTTCACAGACACTTTCCTTCGAAAATGAATACACAACATAATAATAATTTAACATTAAAAGCAAAAATGTTTTGCAAATCTGCAAATTAGAATGACTTCATGTGATATTACGTCCAGTGTTGTTGGCTGGTAAAATAAAATAAATTACCTAAATTATATTTTAAACTTAAAATAATAATAATAATAATAATAATAATAATAATAATAATAAAATTATATTAAAAAAGGGAAAAGTTTATAACAAAAGAAAAATAGATTATATAGATAGATACATAAACTAACTGGCAAAAGTCTTGTCTCCCATCCAAGTTTTAGAAACAACAAATAATAACTTGACTTCTATTTGATCATTTGGTGTCAGAAGTGGCTTATATAAAAGGCAAAGGCCTCTAGATTAGGCTTATTTTAGCACAATAAATTATGATCATGCCTTGATTTTTAATTATTTAATTAGGACAGTAAGATATAGCTTTGCTTAGACAAAAGTATTGTCATTTAACAGAAATAATGTTTAGTATAGAATATAAAATCATGGTGCAGTGGTAAAATAAGTCATATTCTTTATGACTCTCATGAGCGTATTTGTGATGATTGGGATGCAGTTCAACAGATGATTCATCAGAGAGAAAAAAAAAATCTACCTTCTGCCACTTTTCCAAATGATCAACTAGAAGTCAAGTTATTATTTGTTTCTCCTAAAACTAAGATTGACAACAAGACTTTTTGTCAGGTATATTACAATATTACTGGTTTTGTTATATATTTTTAATCAGTGTGGCCCTGGTGAGCATACAAGAAAAAACATTCAAAGATAGAAAGAAAAGAAAACAACCATTTGAAAGTTTGTTTAGTTTTAAACCATAACAAAGCAGATACTCTTTTAATATCAACCTTGATTTATTCTACATTTATCCCCAACTGTATCATTTGGAGCTACCAAAAGCAACTCTTTTCACACCTTGATAAATCATTAACACCTTGGGAAAACAGGACAAACACTGAAAATCAACACAGTGATTAAAAGTTGGAGTCCTCATAAGAAAAATCACACACTAAAATAATCTCTTAGATTATGAACACGGTATTAAAGCTGATCTGCAAAATTAGGACTTGTTTCATAACCCCGAATTTTACACTCTTCAAGACTTGACTATTCAATTACAGTAACAGCCAAGAATAACAGCTTTAACGAAGTGAACCAAGCAGTTGCGGAAGTAGCTTAATCATTAAAAAAAAAGCATGCACAGATAGGGACCCATCACAAACCAATAATCATGCCCTGCTGTTTTAATGAAGTTCAAATATGTTTGAAACTTTTTAATTAGGACCCAAATGTGACAGGCTGTGCTCATAAAATAAAGCAGTGACATGCATAAAGGAAGGTGTAACTTAAGACAGAGAATTCAGTCTGGGTTTGATCTCGGAGCTTTTGAATAACCTGAATCTAAGCAAATCAGAGAGCCAGATACTGTAGTAAACAGAGAGGTTTTCAGAGTGGTTTGTAATTGGAGTGGTGGATTGACACATGGAGGAGGGGGATTCAAAATAAGTCTCAAAGAAACTATAGTGATTTGTTCAATTTTGCCAAAAATCTGAAAACTGAAAGACTGACAGGAGCACGACTGTCTGTTTAGAGATGATAGACTAGAACAATTCTTGTTTTATTAGTAAAGTAATTAAATTTAAATGTTAGCATGAGTAAAAAGGAATTTAAAAAAGTCATGCTCATTTTCTAGAAATTTCTAAAAGTAGAAGTTTGTAAAAGTTTAACCCAGGCTCCTTCTGAAAACATACCCCTATATATATTTCTAGAGAGTGGCAAATACGTCTCAGGAGGTATGTTTTTTGCAGTTTTTGTTTTCACAAATCCACTGTGTATGTTTTTTGAAATCTCAAATTTCTCTTGCTAGTGCCATTGGCACCTGCCCTTCTCATGTAAATCCACCAGAGACCGCTGTCGACAGACTGACAGACTGACTGACCAATCAACTGTTCTCATTCCCTAAACCCAACCTTGGTTTGCAACCTTTCTCAAGCAATCTAGAAAAAGAAAAACCCTTGTGGCAGCCTGGTTTTTATCACATTATTAGATTTGAACCCAGTCTTCAACTCCTCCCTCTACTGACTTATGCGACTGGACCTACTGGTTATAGTGGAAATGCCATCCACACAGAGGTAAGCGGTCAGCTGGTAAGCACAAAAAGGAACGGTGTCATACTGTAGAGTTCGTTTAAAAGATGGAATGCAGCCAAACGTTCCTCTGGCGACATCATTTGTGATCTCCAGAAATTTGTTGGCAAACGGGTGGTCCTTAGCACATCTTTGCTCCTAAAGGACTAGACCTTTCTCGGAAAACCCAGGCTCATTATTCATATGTACCCCTATATACATTTCTGGACATCACGGAACACGTTTCAGGATGTACGTTTATTTGCAATTTTGTTGTCGCAAATCCATCAGATCTTACCACGTTCACACCCTGTTATTTATTTATTGTTTTGGTCTTACCTCCTTTCTGGAACCATTCTTTACTCAAACCCTGCCGTTGCGGTCAACTCCTCTCTGCATCTCAAGTCCGCTGTCGTACATGGTGAGCTACTGGGCAAACTGGTCCACATGCAGGTAAGCGGTCAGCAGCTAGCGCAAAAAGAAACAGATGCTGTCGGCAGTGTCGTACCACTCCATAGCATTTGTTTTAAAGACAAAATGCTTTTGTACAAAATCATAATTACAATCACCTGTTGATATCACCTGTTTCAAATCATATCATTATTTAACCATATTTTATTTAGCCCTAAACTGCTTCTTTCTCAACTTTTTTAGATCAAATTAATCCAAACTCACTATAAATGGCCCGTATTACTCTCTTATCTTTCTTTTTTGAAGACTCATCTCCATCTCCCCCTTTTCCTCCTTTACCGGGGGGAGCTCTCTAGAACTACCAAATCTCATACCCCTTTACATGTTTATTGACCAGGCTGGAGCCCTGGGCTCAATTATCTCCAAGGTTTAGGTTCTCTCCTCGAACAGCATGCCAAACCTGCAAAAAAAAAATTAAGTGCAAAATTTTGAACTATGATTTTAGCACAATAAACTCCACATTAGCTGCTAATATAATATAATATAATATAATATAATATAATATAATATAATATAATATAATATAATATAATATAATATTTTAAGGTAGTAGTTGAATTTAGGTATTGGTAAGGAATCAGCTCAGGGATGTAAAATAGGATCATGCAGAATATGTTACTTTACGGATACGTATATCTTCATAATAGGCATGTAATTAAAGTCTTAAGGTAATAGTGAGATCTGGTCCCTTAACTAAAGTGTTAGTGAATTTTCATTTTTGGGTGAACTAATTCTTTAATAAGTTGTTTTAAATTACTTTCAACTTAATTTATTTAAACCAATAAAACTACTAAAAATACAGAGCTTAAAATTATCAAAATAGGTAAATAAATGAATAAAATGAGTTTGAAGGCCCTAATTTAAAAAGTTTCAGACACTCTAAGTATGAACTGACTCAAAATAACACACCTTATTCAACATAAAACCATGAAATAAAAAGCTTTTGAGCGTCAAATCTGCATCTTAGAAGGAAAATGGCATAATTTTAGACGACATGACATTCAGTCAGGGTTTGATCTTTGAGCTTTTTGAATCTGAGCAAATAAGCCAATCAGAGAGTCTGACAGATGAGAGGTTTGTAATTGGAAAGTTGATTGACGCATGAAGGAGAAGATTCAAAATAAGTCTCAAAATAACAATGGTAATGTGTTCACTTCTTTCTAGCATCTGCAGACGCGCGACACGGAAAGACTGATGGGAGCACAATCGTCTGTTTATAGATGATAGACTAAAACAATCCCTGTTTGCCTGCAATGTGAGGAAACAATGGGCTGTTGATTGGCACATTGTGTATAGTGTGAAATTAATGTCGGGATGTGCACAGGTGGGTATTTGTGTTTGTGTAAATGGTGCGTGTGGGCGTGTGTTTGTATGTGTTTACCTGCATGCTGTGTGTCTTCTACACAAGAGATCCACAATGACATTACATTGGATTGTTTAGAGTGGTGTTGTGGAAATCTGAAGCAGAAGCACTTAACTTGAGGTTACAGTTGTGCAGGAGGATTTGGCCTGTTTGTGAAATAGAAAAACATAACATTAGTGCAAATGGCAACGCAACATTGAGATACAGTGCAGTGCACAATTTGAAAAAGAAGGAAGGTTATAATATACAGTATTTAAAGGTGCAGTAGGTGATCGTCTTTAGAAACATTTTTTTTTTTGTTGTGCTAGTTGAAAGTCTCTTAACATTCCACTAGTATTGATTAAAGTAAATGATCTAAATGTATAGCATTGGTATAGGATCCGATCGTAGCGGACGCCCGAAACACGCTTCAAAGTAAACTTACTAGCACCACAGTAAACAGTACCCAGTTCTCAACAGTGTTATTTAGACATCTCAGCGCCGAAAGCAGTGCAGTTAAACACTAGCATATGTATGACATACATTCAGTTTTAATCCACACAGCAGCAAAAGCTAAATTCTGAACCTTGATCGCTGCACATGTGCAGGATTAGCTAACGGTGGCCATAGCAACCACAAATGGCAGTGGAACGAGCTCACGAAAGCATTTAAATCTGTAAACAAAGCAGCACGCGTCTCGTGTACAACGTTGCATTAGACACGATATGAGAATATAAAGAGTTACCCTGAGACAGTACACGCGGTTACTGGTAACAAAACATGTAGATTATTTCTATTTGCAATCATTGCTGTGGCACCTCGTCCGTGAACTGCTATATGTTCTAAGGGCTTACCTGTAGTCTGCTTTTCTAAACGATCACATCCCCAGCCGGCAGGTTGTAGCATCCTCTGTCCTCTGACAAGCTATCTCTGCGGGCTCCCGCTCTCCATTCGCAAGCCTTTTCAGTGCTGCTCATCAGCCTGAAGCCCAGCGTTCAGCAGCCAGCCGGTGTACCTAATATTTTGTCCTCATTTTGCCTGCACCCCTGGTGTCTTGTCTGTCCATTACAAGATGGAGGCAGAAACTAATGCATGAGCTGTGTAGTGATAGATCACCCATTGTAAGCGTGCAGATTTCTGAATGACTCCTTTCCCTCACACTTCTAATAATATCCAGGTAAGCGCAGCGTCTTCATGAGCGTCTTGCTGCTGTGTTAGTGGGCGGGGCCACAAGTTTGAATTTTGCTAGGTCTGCGCACGCAACCATTATGTTTCGTAATGACGTCACGCCGAAACGGCTGAAGATTCGTTATCAAGACGATTCATTTAAACCACTATGAGTTGACTCTTTTATAGATGAATCAATAGTTTTAAATACTGTCCACTTTTAGATTTAAGCTTTAGCTGGATATTTCACTTCCTAAGAGCTGTGTTACACACTACATGGAAGGTCATTTTCAAAAACTCATAATAGGGGCTCTTTAAAGGCAAAGGGCTAAGGGCAAGAAGTATACACCCCTTCGATCAAAGATTTTTCAGGACCACACTCAAAACCAAGGGGTAAGAAAATTTTTCCAGAATACACCAGCCACATCGGCAGTTTCACTACACCCGGGAGTAAGGAGAGCCACAAATTAGTATTTTTGTCATTATTACGATTTTTTTACAACAAACAAACATATGTTTTAATATATTCATAACCGCATTCGTGTTTTAACGTCATGCTTTTATAAAAAAACGCTAAAATAAAAACCAATTTTGTGATCTATAATCCCTAATAATAACTCCTGTACAGCAGTCCCACAACATTCTGACACTCAATGACACTCAAACACCCTGTCAGAAAAGTCTAGTGGCTGAGAATGAGCTTTTTACAGTGTCTGCTATAATGTTAATGTTGTTTTTGGTGTGTTTACATAGATAATTATGGCCATGGTGTAAATGTGCAGTATATTGACGATCTTATTGCCACATTAGATCGTTATAACATAATATATGCCTTCAGTGATTTCCTGAAGATAAAAACTAAAAAATAACACAAATGGAATAACTACAGCAGTAGATATGTTCTGATCTCATATGAAGCAAGAGATCGCGATGACATCTGATGACGTGTGCCAGTGCTAGTGTGCCAGTAGATCGATCTATCTATCTATCTATCTATCTATCTATCTATCTATCTATCTATC
>CAIGQZ010010775.1:937836-949242 GCA_903798205.1 Danio tinwini
GATGATCGTGAGCCCTCCTAAATTAAGTGCAGTGTGTGACACCTAACAGCTTCCCTGCTCAAAGGATACTTTCCCAAAGTGTCCATCAGTATTTTTTTTTATTCTTTAATCCAAAGGGCCCTTTTGATCATTCTGGTTTGGAATGACACTTCAATATGGCGGCCATTATTTTTTCACTGTGCTTCAGAGGGAAATGTTTGGAATGCACCAATTTTATTTTGAGTTTACACTGGAAATGGGTGCGGTGCTATTATAGAAGAACACTATAGAAGTAAAAAATAAATATTTCTGTAAAATTGTTGCAAACATTTTATATGTGTTGGAAATAAACATTCATTCAATCATTTTCTTGTCGGCTTAGTCGCTTTATTAATCTAGGGTCGCCACAGTGGAATGAACCGCCAACTTATCCAGCACGATTTTACGCAGCAGATGCCCTTCCAGCCGCAACCCATCTCTGGGAAACATCCACACACTCATTCACTACAGACAATTTAGCTTACCCAATTTACCTGTACCGCATGTCTTTAAACTGCAGAGCACTCGGAGGAAACCCACACAAACACAAGGAGAACATGCAAACTCCACACAACTGACCCAGCCCAGCCGAGGTTCGAACCTGCGACCCAATTTGTTTGTTTAAATTCAGCCACTTAACGTAAAAAAAATTATAATAATAACTGTAAATCCAAAGAATCATCTTTTTTTCAGTTCAGCTTAAACTCTAACTTAAATTTAGGAAGAAAGACATGGAAACATTTTAACAACTTTAATTATGAAATAAACACAAAAGAAAAATATCCATCCACAGCTCCTCCACTAGACTCTGCCCCATGGATCTTGGCCCTGCCCATACTCGTCACCAATCACAAATCTTACACTCCATATAATTGCGACATGTAGTTAATTTTTTTTTTTTTACATTTGCATGTCTGAAGCTGTGGTCACACTAGAGAGAGGGATTAAACAAGACGATTAGATGTCAAAAAAGCGAGCAATTTCTCTATATTTTAAGTCATGTTTTGTTCTTCTTTTTGTCTCACCCAGTCACGTGATGTGATTTTGCAGGTAGAATTCACAAAGCTTAAACATTTAAAAGCAGCAACATGCAAAATTTTTCCCACAAGCTTGCATTTTTAGTGTGCACATTTGCATGTGTATGAATAGAAGTAATGGGGCAAAAAGTGCAGTGTGACTGTGGCCACATGTCAGGGAACAGCAAATGTACATACTGCGTGTATTTGATGCATAAGTAAAAATTTGTCTTTAGGGGCACCTATTTTACCCCTTTTTTAAGATTTAATATAAGTATTTTGTGTCTCCAGAATGTGTCTGTAAACTTTCGGCTCAAAACACCCTTCAGACTATTATTTATTTCAGAAGTTTTTGCCTGTGCTTTAAAGGCTAGTTCTCCTCGCCCACCGTTCCCTTGCGCCTGTCAGAGTGTGCCTCAATCTCTGTATCAGGTAAACAGCACAGTGACAGACATGAAGGCAGCAGATCTCATATGATGTTCGTGAGAAATACTACAGTAAGAACTTCCCCAATTATTATTTTAAGTATTTCTTGTGGAGTTAATGAGTCGATTAGAATTATATGTCACACAATGTCGATACACACACACACACACACACACACACACACACACACACACACACACAGCACACACGTTTAACTTTGCACTGTTTTTGCATAGCAAATGTGACAGGATACATGTCATTATGCACCACTGTATGAATATCCATTATGTTAATGTACAAAATAAACCTGATTTAATGTCCACAAACCAGGATCGAAACGTCTTCTTTTATAATTGTACAGATATGCGGCTGTTGTGATGAAGATGGTAAAATTACAAACATGCACTGTTTCTAAAACGTTTTAAACTTGTAAAACTCATTCTTGATCACATTTGATGATGATGATTGACACAGCAAGCCAAACATCTTTTAATCCCAGTTGCTTTGCGTACATCCTGTTTTGTTGATATGATTATACGCGTTACTACAGAGACATGTTAATACGTGGCTATCAATCAATTCAGTGGGCCGGGAAACCGCACTCCTACATCACGTTGAGATGGGCCTCAAAATGGAAGGGATTTGGATTTAATTTTAACATCAGATAATTTTTTAAACGAGACTTATTGTGTTTTTATCACTCCAATATGACCGTGGACACACTATACCTCCACACAGTTCTGTCCAAACAGCTTACAAAAGATGATTTTCATCATAGGTGACCTTTAACTTTCATGTCACTGAATGCTTACAATCAGCCATAAAAGATTGAGAAAGCATGTCAAAACAAGATATTCATACTTTTTTTTGCGCTCAACCAAAACACAAGGATTATGATAAAAAAAAAAAATCACAGTTGCATCTGCATCTTGTTCAACCACTTGTTTTCCTTCTTGCTCATAAACTGCCTAATATAGCTTAGTTCATTTAATAGGACTTGTACACTGCCCTGAATCCCCCAGAGAATTAACATGACAATATAAGAGGGAACACTCTCAACAAAATCCAAACACAAGTGGTCACAAGAAACACATTTAATCACAATAATACCAGGTGGAAATATTAATACATCTCGGCAGATCAAATGCATGTTTATACCAGGAGAAAACAGGGCCTTAAGCATTTAATTATTATAATTTTTTTTGTGTAAGTGGTGAACGAAAGCTTGTTTTCCTTTTACCAGGATTTACTGAAGTTTCTTCTTGGCAGATGTTCCTCGGTTATGAAGACATTAGTAGTCATGGCATTGATACGGTAAGACTCACACAGCAAGAGGCCAGCGTGGGGTGTCTTCCTAGTGTCAACCAGACCCGCATTGCTTAAGGGTGCTTACTTGGGGAGGAAGAAAAAAAAATAAAAACAGAGGAAAAAAACAGCAAGGCCAGGAAGCAGTTACGCATATCTGCTTTCTCATTTTCTCAAGGGCTCAAATGCCTCCATGAATTAATCTGAGAGATTAGGCGAAGAGTCCGACCTCCAGGAAACGCGCTTTTCAGCTGCCATGGAGGTGGAATGAAAAGCAATCCTTCCATTTCTCACGTTCCCCTGCCACGAAATGCTAATTAAGCCCCTGTAATAATGATGAAGGAGATTCATTTGGCTGAAATGTCACCACATTTCATCCTCCTCTCCTTTACTAATTTAAGATGTATTTATTTTCCAAGCCTCGGCTTGGGTCAAAGCTACTTAAACACATCTGTTAATAAACCCGCCATTATCGTACCCATGATCCCCTTCCAGCGCGTGACTCATTTACGTATATAGTCCATCTAAACTCATGCTCAGTCCATTTAGAGAACTTTCGAAAGGAATCAGAAGCCTCTTTGAGACATGCATTAGCATTTGAAAGCTGATCTCAGGGTCTGCTGGAACCAAGCCTAATTGGTGGCTCTTGGTGACACAGGTGTCTTAATGACCATTGATGACCATGTGCTGGGCTGTAATGGAGCTTGCTGGCCAGCGTCCTAATTGACCATTCCACTTTTTTTGCGAGGTCTGATGATGCCAGAGGACCCTGGTGTGTGTGTTTGAGAGTGTGTGTGTGAGGAGTTTGTGGCCTTGCAGTCATTAAGAGCGCTGATGATCTTACTCGAAGACGCACGCTACTAATGGCAGGGATTTTTGCCATGGAGACGGTGAGTGGGAGGCGAATGAAAGGCTGTTGTGGTATCTATGGCAGGGCTTTTTCATTAATGAACATGGCCGACCATTAACTGTAGGTGATAGGCGAAGAGCTTGTTTGGAGAGACACTAATGCTCAAGTAAGACCTCCATCACCAAAGGCTGAGGAGAAATGAAACTGTCCATCTTCCCAGATTCCATTTCATCAGGGATTGCTGTTCTAGAGGTCTTCGGAAAGTTTATACTAGTTAGTATGTAACAAACTCTGTACTTCGTTTGGCTGCACAATTTGTTGTAAGCTAGCCGTAATTTCCTTTGCTTGTGTAAATGTCAACTGTAAGAAATGATGTTTCCATTAACTCCTTCCTCACCACTGATGAGATTTTTTTTTCTTGATTTATGATACCCTACCTATAGATTTTAGTGTTAATACCCTTTTTCTACATAATTAAATGGGGTAAATGTATGATCAAAGACTGTAAAATACACAAGACGTGTCACTCATATAGTTTTGAAGGGGAAAAAGTGTAATGGTCAATATGGCAAACAAAGCCCTGCCTTCTGATACTGCAGATTTTGTATGATTCTAATGTTTAGAAATTAAATTTATTAGTGATTCCTAAAATGAAATTACATTTTAAGCTTTTCAAGCAATTTTCGAGAGTCTGATGTTCCCCATTCACATATAATGGCAGAGCACATTGCAGAGCAAAGATGGCCGCCGACTGAAATGACTTACCTTAAAGAGACTTTGGTATGATATGATGATGCTTTTCAATCAAAAGTTTAGATTTCGTTGGAGCTGTTGTTGTTGTTGTTTATTTTTGATTTGGACTGTAGGTCATGTGGCTAAAAAAGTGTGGCACTATTTTAAACACAAGAGGGGAAATTGTTTTCTTTCTCTTTCTCTCTCGCTACCTAATTTTTATTTTATATTCTAATGATTTTGGCATAAAAGAAAAATAGATCCTTTTGACCCATACAGTGATTTTTTTTATTTATTTTTTGGCTATAACCACAAATATACCCATACAACATAATACTGGTGTCACAATAACCAGCAGTGATGCTGGAAATCATTCACTCTAACTTGGACTATCCCGTTGATAATTGACAATCCCGTCACCATATGGACTACACATCCTGTCATGCACCTCACACACACCCGTTCTGTTTTTTTTTTTTTTTTTTTTTTTTTTTTTTGATAAGACACACAGCTGGGAGCTGCTCAAGGACTGATTACAAGGACTATTTACACACCATGCACACACACTTTTGGCCAAAGTCTTGTTCACTGTAGCATTTCGAAGCATTATCCTATCTAGTCATTCCGTGATCTTTGCCTGGTTTTTCTGTTGTTGATTCTGTACCGACCACTCACCTGTTTTTGACTACGATATTGTAGTGGTGGGTCATAAAACACAGAAACAGTCGAAGCAAATGTGTTGAAGCTTCAAAACGTTTTAAAAAAACGTCTCTACAGTGACACCTAGTAGGTTTTTTTTTTTTTTTTTTGAGTATTGCTCTGGAACAGCTTCAGCAAAGATACAGTTAAGCAAATTGAGATATTAAACTCCACGTTGTATACACATTTTCAAATACTCTGTTTTTTTAACATGTTTTGTTTTAAGTCTGCTCTGACATCCGAATGAACACTTTGTAAATATTTATAATATATGACAATATATAATAAAATATGACATAATGTCTTGTTTTGGTCATAAAAAAATAACTTTATTAAAATATATCAAGTCAAAATTTAAGAGTGTTTGTACAAGTCAGGATTTGAACTCTGGCCATTTTAAGCACTGTGCACTTGAATGGTCCACTTGGCTACATGAGATACAGATTTATTTTTCTGACCATGATAGTCAAATGCAGATTTGCTAGGTCTCGAAGCGCTTCTGAAATGGCCAATGCTTTAATTTGCTTTATTCGCATGCCCTAGTGTTTCAAAACACTTTAGTCATGTGACCTGGCTGTGTTGGATTATACTTCGGTACAGTTTTGAAACACTTTTGCTTCGGGATCTCGACACTGTCAGACATTCCTACGATAATGGATTATCTGTATGCTACTGTTTGTTCATGTGTTTGACCATCACCTTCACGGCTATTCCTTATCAATAGCATGTGAAAAGAAAAAAAAAAGAAAACGAATGAATAAATTTTATAAGTTTAGTATTAACTCTAAGTATTAGTCTCAAAGATTAAAGTCTGTCACACACAATAAAACATGAGCTCTCTGATGTAATCCAACCTGATTTAAGAGCTCAATTTTATTGGCCGATGCTTCTGTAAACATTTAGTTAATACATGCGACTGCATTCCAAGCAAGTTGTGCAGTGCAACTCAACAAATATTTACAAGTACGCATGTTTTAGCACCTACAACTAGGCTGAGCTGTAAATTACACAAAGCTGCAGCCAGTCTGCTTTCTCATGCACATCTGAGACTTATTCCCTGCATGAGAAGACAATGCGGCTTTAAAGATGTCAAGAAGTAACAAGCAAAGGAGAGCACATCATAAAAACACATAAAGGATAAAAATACGGCACCTTGAGGGACACCTGTGCTTCAAACTTGTGTCTGTAGTTGCTGCGTCCCCACGGTTCTGCCTGTCTTCAGAAGATGAGGTACATGAGCGCTTCAGAGAGCTCTCGGCTGCTTGAAGTAGGCTATTCACAAATCTGAAAATCCTCATTCTCTCGAAAGTCAACCACTGTCCACAGTGTGTACTACACCGACTCTGTCTGAAACACAAGACAGCTGTTCTGCTGGCCGGTTAGTCTGATCAGCTTTCAAAGGTTTGTCACATTTTACAACAAGGTTTTATTAGTTAATGTATTTATTAACACAAACTAATAACAAACAATCCTTGTACAGCATTTATTAATTATAGTTCCATACTTATTAGCATTAGTAAATGCACCATGAGCTAACAAACTAACAATGAACTTTTTCATTAACTAACATTAACAAATATGAACAAATAGAGTAATGAATGCATTGTTCATTGTTTGTTCATGTTAGCAAATACATAAACATTTATTACTACAACCTTACTGTAAAATTTTGCCAACCTAATTTAGGACATGTTTCTGTGTTAACATGTTGATCCTAGAACAACATTACAATCAGCCAATCAGAATTGAGGGATACATTTACAGTTTATGGTATGTTTAGGCTTACAGTTAGGTTGTTGCACTTCTACATGATTGTTATCCAATTATTATTCCCCTCTGATTTTGGGAATAATTTACAGTTATGGTTGGGTTTATGTATGAAAATTATATTTCAGGATCAACATAGATGTTAATCCAGGATCGCATCGTATTCGGCAAAACCATGATGTGCATAAAATTTTACCACAAAAAATAAATAAATAAATACAATTTACAGCTAAAGAACCCAAACATGCTCAATATGTATTGAATAAAACAATATTTATACAGTGGAGATTAATTTAGAGTACAATTTAATAAAAATCTAAACATTAGAATTATTTTTTTTAAATGTGATCATCATTATTAAACATGTGAAGGTATTTGTAGCCATGCTAGAATTTTTTATTTTATTTTTTTTTATTTTTTTTTAACAAAATAACCTAAGTACTTCGACCAAACCCTAATGTGGCTACAGGACTTCATTAGTGTCTCACATAATTGGTTTGATCTTGCACCACTCTTTCTTAGCGTCCTCCACAGTTGTCCCCAAGAATTTCCTCAGATTTATAGCAGGACTCTTGGCTGGCCATTTCATTATTTTAATGTTTTTAAACAAGGATGCTTGTTTTCTGTCGCAGGAGGCTTTTTGCATGCTGATTGGACGATGAACTTTTAATAAACATTTTAATTTGCTCTGCCATGTACAGTAGCTAAACAAGAGGCTCAAATTCTGCTGCAGAAAGCTTGTTTAAACATGACATTTACTCTTCCCCTTTTCACCGACTCCTTTACTTAGCCTATTCTCAGTTTGACAACAAACTTTTTTTTTTCCCCATCAAACCTAAATCAATCAAACTTGCTTTCATCAGTAAATTGAACTTTGGTTCAAACATGCTCCTCAGAAAAGGTTATTCTAGCCTTCTAATTATTTCTGCTGATGACAAGTTTGGTCACTGCAAAGCCTTTCAGAGCGTATTCTCTTAAATGCTGATGTATGTCAAGATACAGATTTTTACCCTGTTCATCTTTGAACTGACATAGTTCCAGCTGATGGCTCTACATCTTACAAATTCTGTGAAAACAGGAAACCGAGTTGCCAGTTATGAAGTTTGTCAGATAATTAAGGAAATTTCCATCATGTGTCAGATTAACAGTAACCAGTAACAGTAACCGTAACAGATTAACAGTAACCGGAAGGACCTGAAAATGTTCTTAAATTTGATCTGTTCTTTTTTAAGTACCTCATTTAAGTTTTTATAATACTTTAATATGCATTTCTTGAAAGATCTTTAAAAACTGTTATTTTATTCCTAATATTCTAGCTTTATCAAGACTAAGAAGTGCTCTGGAAATTTAAGAAAATATAAGTTGTTTTCTTATTTTAATGTCCACTGTATGGGTTGTGACTTACTGATGAGAACTGAAATAAGAAAGTATGCAAATGAAGCTAAAATGCAAATTTTGGGATGCCATGTGATCTTAACAATCAATCTGTGTCTATTGATGCTGTGAAACATTAAAGGAATCACGTTAACAGCTTGGGCACAAAACTCCAAAAGCATCCACACATCACTGCTTCTTTTATTTAAAAGCAACCTATCCCAATGTTTCTCTATTAGACAATATGTTAGCAGACAATCAATTTAAACTCTGTCCACACGAACACAGGTAATTTCAAAACCAAAGCTTTTTCCATATGGTTTGGCCATTCGTTTACACGCAAACGCAGTATCGGGTCACTGAAACCAAAACTTAAAAAAATAAAATAAAAAATATGTCAAGGTGAAGATCTTTTAAAAACACTGGGGTTTAGAAGGGATGAGGGATATGGACTGACAATTAGATATTGTTTAATCTGACGATAATATTATTCTGGGTATTTTATGAGCATTTAAGTGTATTTATAGAGCAATGCTAATTGACCTAACCTTTGCCACTTAAAATAGATTTAATCTTCATTCAGTTTTATTAAACAATGTCTAATTTAAAAAAAAATAGTTATTACTAATTACACTCGACTGGTGTTATGAGGTGAATTTAGAGTAAATCAGTAAATCGGTATTTGTAAACCGGCTCAAACATGAAAAACTATCGCACTTTTACTAATGCAATAATAAATCGCTGCACAGACTAATTAACGTTTAATAGGTTTTTTCGTTATTACAGTAAGTATATTTTTTATCATCGAATGAAGTGGATGTCATACGCGAATAAAGCGAGTACACCAAAAATGTTCACGCGCCTATTTACGGGTAAATAGCATGATTTATTTGCGTGTTCTGCGTCTGATGTGAACACAGCATACGAGTATATTGTTGCTCTAGCATGATTTGTCAGCGATTCATAGGTCATTTTTTTTGCCTTTTATATATGAATAAAGATTTTTTTTTTAAACCGTGCATGTATGGCATGATTTATTTTATTTTATTTATTATTATTATTTTTTTTTTATCAGAGATTAAAAACTTGACAAAAATACCAGTGGACATGTGGACATGGCCTTAGTTGGCATTTGAAATTTAAGGACGCACCCCTTTTAAGAACAGAACTCTTCTGTGTTTGGTCGGTGTGGTGAAGTCTAGTGGATTTCTGTGGCAGTATTTCTTACACTGTGGGACAGACTCTGCTTCTGGGAACTGTTTTGTTGGCAACACTGAGCTATTGAGGCTGAGAGAAAGCCAATGAAGAAACTGACCTGACAAGGCAGATAACCGAGCGAGAGAGAGAGAGAGGGATTGTGAGAGAAGAAGAGGAGGAGGAGGAAGGGCTGATGTGAGAGAAGGCTGTGGTGTTTGGGTTGCCATTGTGATGGGAGATTTTAAGCCTGCAGCCAGAGTGATCTGCAGGCAGGTTGGCTGTAGGCAAGAAAGCTCTGCCAGGTTTCTTCATACCCACACACAAAAACGCACATACACAATGTATTTCCCTTTACCCTTATTTTCAAACATTCCCTTGAGTGACTCAGTCTGCCATAGTAATGCGTGGCGAAAACTAAGAAGTAGAGAGAAGTAAAAGAAAAAAAAGAAAAAATAAGACTGCAATATTGCAATCCTTTGCCAACATATTGTAATTACTGTAAACAAGTTGGCAGTATATAACAAATATGTTTCTTAACAAGGCTTTATTCCAACTAAAACAAACAAATGCTTATTAAAGGTAGCATTACTATGACAACAAACTCAATAAATTCTCATTAAAGGGGCTTTATGTACAAAATGTTTCTTATTTGCTTATTTCTTTGAATGTGGGAAAACATAATAACACAATTTAAGGCTAAATATTTTCAGCTAAATATATTTGTTTTCATTGAATACAAGTTTTTCATTCTTTAATTAGAAGTACTTTTCTCAAAGAACAAAATAAACATAACATAACAATTACTGCCATTAGAAAACAGCAGTAAAGTAAACATCGTATTACTGGTCATAGTATAATATATTCGCACTGGCCACTTTATTAGGTACACCTGTTCAACTGCTTGTTAACACAAATTTCAAATCAACCAATCACATGGCATAAACTGGACGCATTTAGGCATGTAGACATGGCCAGGATGATCTGCTGCAGTTGCAAACTGAGCCTTAGAATGGGAAAGAAAAGTGATTTAAGTGACTTCGAAGGTGGCATGGTTGTTGTTGCCAGACGGGCTGGTCTGAGTATTTCAGAAACTGCTGATCTACTGTTTTTTTACACAAAACCATCTCTAGGGTTTACAAAAAAGAAAAAAAAAAGAGAGAAAAAAGAGAAAATATTCAGTGATCGGCAGTTCTGTGGCCGCAAATGCCTTGTTGATGCCAGAGGTCAGAGGAGAATGGGCAGACTGGTTTGTGCTGATTGAAGGGCAACAGTAACTTAAATAACCACTTGTTAGAACCGAGGTATGCAGAAAAGCATTGCTGAATGCACAACAGATGGACCACAGCAGCAGAAGACCACACCGGGTGCCACTGCTGTCAGCTAAGAACAGGAAACTGAGGCTACAATTAGCACAGGCTCATCAAAATTGGACAATAGAAGATTGGAAAAATGTTGCCTCGTCTGATGAGTCTCGATTTCTGCTGCGACAGTCAAATGATAGGGTCAGAATTTGGCATCAACAACTTGAAAGCATGGATCCATCCTTCCTTGTAGCAACAGTTCAGGTTGGTGGTGTAATGGTGTGGGGGATATTTTCTTGCCTATTGAACATTGTGTCAATGCCACAGCCTACCTGAGTATTGTTGAACCATGTCCATCACTTTATGACCACAGTGTACCAATCTTCTGATGGCTACTTCCAGCAGGACAACGTGCCATGTCATAAAGCGCAAATCATCTTAGACTGGTTTCTTGAACATGACAAGGAGTTCACTTTACTCAGATGTCCGCCACAGTCACTAGATTTCAGTCCAATAGAGCACCTTTGGGATGTGGTGGAATGGGAGATTTACATCATGGATGTCCAACTGTTGCTATCATGTCAATATGAACCAAAATCTCTGAGGAAAATTTCCAGTAACTTGTTGAATTAATGCCATGAAGGATTAAGGCAGTATACATACTGCCATATAAATGTGTGTGTGTGTGTGTGTGTGTGTGTGTGTGTGTGTGTGTGTGTGT
>CAIGQZ010010775.1:957054-983612 GCA_903798205.1 Danio tinwini
AGACAGACAGACAGACAGACAGACAGACAGACAGACAGACAGACAGACAGACAGACAGACAGACCAAAGAACTAGCATCAACGAAAACCAACTGTGTTTTCAGCTCATGCCTCTGGGCCTATTTGGACCAAAAAGCTCCTTGTTAAAACACAAAACAGAGGGCAGCAGCCTGAAATGACAGTGTATGTTCATTCCACAAAGGGAAAATGGATCTTGTGATAAACACTAGAGGTGTGAACCTATATTGGTTTTACGGTTTTGTTCGGTTACGATTAATCACGCCATTGATTAGATTCAATTCAATATATTGGTGCATCATGGTGTATTGACAGTGCTTTCAATACACAATTATATTTTACTTCACCACACAACAATTCTTGTATTAAAATATATAAATATATTTATTTTTATATATTATCTGTAATACAATTTTGTCCTTCAATACAGTCAGATATATGAACAGTGAAACAAGGCTTCTGCTGTAACTTTTCAAGTAGTTGGAGTGTTTTACTCGCATTCGCTCCCTTTTGTCACTTTGTTTTTTGTTCTCACGCTCTGATTCGTTGCTGAACAACCATTCAGAGTGCTCTCACATGCCAACCGCTCAGGCTGATTTAATCCAACATCAACCCAATGAGGGAACACACCAAACAAACTAGCCAGACTTTCATTTCCTAACAGCGTACCTTTAGCTATGTTTCCATCCAAAAATGTGAATGAACTTCATGCGCAAAACTGGATCATCGCATAAAAGACGTGCAAATAAAGCTGCGTTTCCATTCAATGAGTCAAGGCAAACAAAATCATCACTTCCTGATTAACTGGCGCCAAATATCAACAGTAAAAACTAAATTTGCTGCGGTAGAAGAAGCTGCGTCAATCTTTTCTTCATCTAATAAATGACTTGTGCCTCAAGGCAATTCTGACACGCAGTGAACGCACGGTGGCATTTGAAGGTGTTAGATGTAGAGCACAGACACTCTTGATTCTGGATGTCATTAATAATATAATAACACTAATACTTAAATGGTAAGGTGTTTTAGATTGAAAAAAACAACATTTCCGATGTTTTACAGTGTGCTCAGCCTGCTGGTTTATCCATTTACACACATTTTTATCATCACATCTCTTATAACAAAATCACATGACCTTTTTTAATGAGCACACTGGAATTTGTGCGGTAAAAGTGTTTCCATCGTAGTTTATGCGCATCTTTTCTTATCGAATAAAAAGTTTATCCTATTCAATTATGCGCATATGTTTTTATGCACATTTTCAAAATGTATGCGCATCATGGCGTTTCCATCAACTGTTTTTTTATGCGCATCTCCAAAATGTGCATAAAATAGGTGGATGCAAACATAGCTGTTGGCTTGGTGTGTCCTTAAATAATGTGCATGAAATGACTGCATTTGGAATGCCAGAGAACCACATGGTCTGAACATATTGTTTTAATTTGCATCATGAAATTAGAAGGGGAGTCAGAAAACCAGTCAGTATTTAGTTTGATCGGGTTTTTTTGGTCCATTGTTCTTCGATGGCTGTGTGAAGTTGCTGGATATTGGCAGCAACTGGAACACACTGTTGTATACGGCAATCCAGAACATCCCAAGCATCCTCAATGGGTGGCATGTCAGAATATGCTGGCCATGCAAAAACAAGGATGTTTTCAGCTTCCAGGAAGTGTGTCCAGATCCTTGCAACATCGGGCCATCCATTATCATGCTGCAACATGAGGTGATGCTCAATGATGAAAGGCATAATAATGTGCATAATTTCCACACATATCAGTCCTGTTTTGAAATTGTAATTTGGAATTACCTGCTAGGTAAATCTGACCTTAAATCACTTTAATTCATTGCACTAAATATCTTGCAGACAGAAACACAAGTAGATCAACAGATGCCATCAGTGTTTCCCTTATTTTTTGGTCCAGCTCACCCACTCATCTAACATAATGAATAATTTCTATCATTTAAGCATAAGCCCTCAGATTTCTAAGATCATGAAAAATATAAATTCAGTGGAGTGTGTCTAAACCAGAGGTATACATCAGGCATACGTATTTTAAAGTAGCATAATGGCTTTCTCAAAAGGCTCAACACACATTAGCATCTGGTCAAAGACTTCAAGCAGTTGGAATTCACTATAATTTTTGCTTCTTATAGTCATTAGTATTCCCCAAACTCATGGCGCACCGTTCATCTAGAGTCCCTAAGGATTTTAAAGGTTCTGGCTAGAGAAACTGCAGCAGAATTAACTCTTTCAGCACAGATATGATCAGTGTTTTGTTTACAATCAGTATTGTCTGCCCACACACAACTTTAGAGGCATGGGTGGAAGGAAACCCCGACCTTGTAACATGTAACATACATCACACACAAAGCGTAATACAGGCAAATACGTACTTGCTACCCACAGATCAAGCAGCAGGGAATGCCAACAAACATTAAGCGTGGGAATGAAGATAGTAGGCCACCACTAAAAGGTTTTATAAAAGAAACATGACAGTTAGGTTATGAAATACTCTTTGAAGCCAAAGGAGGTATAGTCAATTTTTTAAAAAATTAAATTATTTAGCAATTTCAATTGTTTATTTATTAGCTGGATTTACCCTAGAATATTATAATTAAAGGCTATATTGTATTAATTTAGCTGGGTATTTGAAGTCCATTATAATACTCCAGTGCACTGAAAAATATTCAAAACAAGGATGACTATACATTCTCTTTGTCCCAGACATGTCCTTTTTTTAGCAAAAAAAAAAAATGCGTCTGACCAGGAATTCTAAATTTGTCTTTTGCTTTCTAAAATTTGTCACTAAAGGGCACTTATTTTACAGCTTTTTCAAGATTTAATATAAGTCTTTTGTGTCTCCAGAATGTGTCTGTAAGGTTTTAGCTTAAGACACCCATTATTTATTACACCTTTTCAAATCTTGGAAATTCGAGTTGTTAGGACATTGTGGCTGTTTGTGCTGACTGTACCTTTAATGCAAATGAGCTGGTTCTCCCTGCCACATGCATTTCAGACCAGTAGCCTTTATGTAGATAAACAGCACAGTGACAGAAAAGAATGAAGCAGGTCTCCCTTAGTGCAGTAAGAACTTTTCCAATTGTTATTTGATATATTTGTTGTGGAGTTAATTCAAGCCTTTCTGCAATGATGAGTCACGCACAATGTTGTTATAAAGTTTGTGCGCATCCCACACACACACACACATACACGTTTAGCGCTGCACAGTTTTTGCATGGCAAATGTGACAGGATTCATGTTAAAATATACACTGCTGTATGGACATCCGTTATGTTGATGTAAACCTGAAAATAAATCTAATATAAGTCCACAAACCGAAATTGAAGCATCTTCTTTTATAATTGTACTGACACTATACTACTCTGGTGATGAATTACGTAACAATTTTACTGTATTTATTACAAACATGCACAGTTTTAAAAACGTTTTAAACTTGTAAAACTCTTTCTTGAGGTGCAGATAATCATAGAGAGTTAAACAGATCTTTTAATTATGGTTGCGTTGCACATGTCCTGTCTTGTGGATACGATTATACGTATTACTACGGAGACATGCTGATATGCCGCTGTCAATCAGTTCATTGGGCAGGGAAACTGCACTTCTACGTCATGTTGCAGTGGGCTTCAAAATGGGAGGGATTTTGATCTTATTTTAATGTCAAGAAATAAAAAAGAGAGTTATTGTGTTTCTATCACTCCAATATGACTGTGGATACAATAAACCTACACACAGTTCTGTCCAAACAGCTTACAAAAGATGATTTTCATCATACAGTAGGTGCCTGCCATTTCAATTGTATGCATTTTCGCATTACTTTTACTTTTCCCAGCTTGTTACATGCCACCACTGGTCATTCATGCACATATACACAAACGTATCTAAATTACTCAGAACCAAGACAACAGCCAAAGGAGGGAGTGAGTAGCAGCTGCCAGTAGGTGGCACATGATTTCTAAATAGTGTAAAAGTGAAATTGAAATTGTAAAAGTGAAATTTTGTGGATTGTGGTTCCTTGTTTAATCTCAACTTTTACTTTAACCTATTGAAAATGTATATCAAACAGTACTTTTGGTATTTACTAAATCTGCACAGTGAAGAATAGTACTGAAAAGGCTGAATACAGCTACCCAGGAGGCACAGGGCGTCAACATGACATCAGAATGATGTTATACCCTAACGTTGTGGGGACGTTGCATTTTGTTTGGAAATGAAAATTGGGTTGACGTCAGAACCCAATGTCAGGCCGACGTCAATGTCCAACCTAAAAACAGCTTGACGTTGTGTGGATGTTACTACTATGAAGTCTATTAGACGTTGAATTTTGGTTGCCATGCCTGATGAATAAATGTCAGTATTTGACGTCAATATGAGACTGGTTTAAGATGTTCGACCTTAACCTAAAATCAACCAAATATCAATGTTATTTAATGTCATTATTGGACATCAAAATAATGTTGTCTTTAGACACTGGCTAGACATTGAACTTTGGTCACCTGTTGTCACAACCTAAATCTAACCTAATGTTAATGCCTTATCATGTTGTGTGCCTGCTGTGTATTTTCGTGCCTGACCTTATTAAATATGCATTTGTAGGAGTTCCCTGGTCAGACACTGATGGTATTGCACAATTAATTGCACAACTAAATTTCTTAACATTTGCACTTCTCAATTTACATGTATTTGCACCATTATTTTACAGTGAATAAAGCATGTCTTAAACATTGCGCTTGAATGGATGGATGCATGGATAGATTTGACGTCTTCTTGACGTCAGTCACATCACTCTCCTTTAACACACCAAGTAAAAGCTTTCAAATATTTTCTCTATGGTCAGAACCAAATGAACACTGGGGTCTGAATCACGGTTAACACTCTCTTAATCTCATCTCTTTTTGAAGCAGGACTCGCTTCAGAGGGCCAGACTAAAGATTGTGCGTCAAGGTTAAACGCAGCTGTAGGATGATGAAAAGCAGGAAATGGGCCATGTCTGCCTTTAGTTATTACTGAGGTAATGTATGTTGCCCTGGCAACAACAGCTTTTAAGTGAGGCTCTATTAAAGAGAAACGCTTCAGGTGAATTTGGAAAGGCGGACAGCATTTTAAAACTTTTTTTTTTTTAAGTTACCGTCGATAAAGCTAGTCTACAGTTCTTTGTGCTTCTGTTGAAGGTTGTCCAGGCTTAGGATGCAGCCATCCACCGATCACCGTGAAATGAAGCTTCCAGAAATAACCACTGCTTGAGGAGAAGGCTTGTTGTTATCTCTCGCACTTACTGTAGCTCTTTGACTCAAGGCTAGACCCAAGGCAGACAGGACCTAGCAAAGAACTCGCATGTTAAAAATATAACATAAAGAAAAGGCTGAAGTCAGACAAATAAATGCATTGGAAAGCTCGGGTTTGTGACAGAAATAGCACGTCAGCCAAGAACTGCATGGTGACAACTCGGCTTCGATTTGAAGCAGCTTTATAAGATGAATTTCTAGTGGGATTTGATCGAAAATGCTTCTTTTATAGCACACAAGGTCAAAAGTTCACACATCTGTTTTAATTTCATAAAAAAAGAATGTGTTGATGAGAGTGGCTGTGAAAAAAAATTGTGGAATGAAAAATGCACCAAAGAAAACGTCATGAGGGTGGCAGGAGAAGATGATAAATTTGTCTGACGCATTTCTGCTAATCTTGTAGTGCCTGTGGCTGATGGGCGGCCCGTCATATCCCTCCTTGCCTTGCTGCGGGGTCAGATAAGTGGTACACGTGAGGGCGAAGACTGACAGCTCTGCCGGTGCTGCAGGCCACTTCAACAGTCTCCATTAACATATGCAGGCTTTGTTATCGCACAAATTCTCCTCTCAACTTGGAGAGCTCAGGGATGGTGTGTGGACAGCTGATACCTGCTCTGAGAGTTTAGGTCAAATCATTCTCTCCACGTTTGCCAATTTACTGTTTTTAGCAGTGACAATGCAAAAGTGGATGCTGTAGGGTTTTAGTGAGGTTATAAATGGAATTGTGTTTGTGCAATTTGGGTGTTGAATGTGAATGCATTTCCTATACACAAGTACTGTTGACATTTTATGTTAGAAAAAAAAACTCTTAGTAGGAATTAGCATGTAGTAGCTCTTATCATGCACAACATAAAATGTAGTAAAGGATTAATGTTGTCACCCTCATGTTGTTCGAAATTGTCTGGTTTTAGCCTTCTGCGTGGAGCCCTTCATTTTAAATGTCTTTAAAAAATAAAATACCATAAAAGTATTCCCAGTGTTCTAAAATCGTCAAAGATGCAGTAGGTGATTGTTTTCAGAAAGATTTTTGTTGTGCTAGTTCTTCTTATTTCAATATTAATGATTAAAGTAAATGATCTTTATTTTTTCAGAATGTTCATATTCTGACTAAGGCATATGATAAAAAATGTTCATCCAATAAAAAATTGTCAGGCCGATAATTCCCATAATTCTGATAAGTAGACCGAACTGTCTGTAAACAAATGTAGATTTGTACACCTGCACACCTCAGATTCGCAGTTTGCGCATGCACGTGCAGACAAGAGAGTGACAGCAGTAAAAACAAATGCTCAATTAAAATTTTTTAAAAATCCTCAATCATTATTGGAGCACGCTTGAGGAAGGATGACACCATGGCTAAAGTATTTCTTGCAAAGTCATTAGTCATGCAAAGTTTATGTAGATTTTGTTATTTTACATATGGATTATATGCACGGAAGTGTTGTTCAGCCACTAAAATCTTTTTAACAAAAGATTAATGTGATTATTTTCAATTTCATAAGAGACCTTTTACAGCATCGATAATGTAGATTTTTATTTAGTTTAACAACAAAACATAAGTACATGCCACTATTCCGCCTAGACTGCTTTACTGAGGTATTTTTACTGAGGTTTTATATTCACATTGGTTCGTTTATGAACAATGACAACCTGTGACGCATTCCCTATATCGGTTACCATGCTACTTTGAATATTCGGTCTGTATTAGCATGTAAGTATGGCTTAGTAATATGCATAATTCCTGCACCACGCCGGCCAAGCACTAAGCATACAGAAGTCACTTTAGAACAAAGCGCGTGAGAGAGTGAGACCAGCGATCTTTGCATGCAAGAATTATTGTACATTATAAAACGTTTTGCTTGCTAAATAACTTAAAACATGCTTAATATAAAACAGTTTATAATACAGTTTTTTCATTCGAAATTGTAGGCGAATTACAAGATCTAGTGCAGTGTTTCTTAACTATGTTAAGGACCACCAGCTCTGCACTCCACGTCTCCCTAACCAAATACACCTGATTCAGATCATCAACTCATTAGCAGAGACTGAAAGACATGTAATGGGTGTGACAGACAAGGGAGACATCCAAAACATGCACTGTTGGTGGTCCTCCAGGAACGTGGGTGAGAAACACTGATCTAGTGGGTTGTTTACTGTCATCTGGATTGTGTTTTCAAAGCTATTATGCTAACAGATAGCATTTTGGCAGATCACCTACTGCACCTTTAAATTGTTTTTTTGGGGGGAGAAAAAAAAGGTGTAGCGGAGGCCAGCTAGTGAAGTGCTAAGCTGGTAGAACCTCACTCCTCTGACTCCTAAAGGTGCTCTAGCGATAGATGCTAGAGGTTATAATCTTTACCCTCCTTGGTAGAGCAACCAACTCCTATGTGGAAGGTCACTGGTTGGGTGGTGTAGGACTGGCGGGGGTTATATTGGTGCCGTGACCCGTACGGGAGTAAGGTTTACGGGGGTGAGTGTAGCAGAGGCCGGCTAGTGAAGTGCTGTGCAGGTAAAACCTCATTCCTCTGACCTGTAAAGGTGCTCTAGCGACAGACGCTAGAGGCCATGTTCTTTAGCCTCCTTGGTAGAGCAACCCACTCCCATGTGGAAGGTCGCCTGTTCTGCCAACAGGGGTTACAGAGGCATTGATAATGTAATGGTTCAATAAAAAAATACTCTATAAAATCTAAAAACTATTTGTGTCTAAAAGACTATTAATGTTATTGCTACAAAAATTTCAGGTATTTCATATACTTTTGAAAAAAGCTTGTCAAAAAGTGTTAAAAATGTAAACAAACAAAAAAAATGTACTTACTCTCAAGTGGTTTCACTGAAGGCGAATAAATTAATGACAATTTTCAGCTTTGGGTGAAAAATCCCTTTAAGCAGGGCTTAATTTGTGCTGGAACACGTCAGATCCAGATCCGGCATCTCTGAAATCTAATCCGGCACCTCATTTTACCGATCCCCCTCCGCAACCGCCCTCCTCCCCCATCCGCTATTCACTTTCTTCCGCGACTCCCCAACCCTCTTCACCTTCGTCCGCGACACCCACACTCCCCCGCCCAGCTCTTCACTTTCATCCGCGATACCTCTCCATCCTCTGGTAACATGCTGGATCCGTTACCCCGATCTGTTCCTGGACCTCGCAATTCACAAATTAAGCACTGCCATTATGTTCACTAAGGATAAATATATTTGATTCAAGTTATCACTCCAATGTTCCTCTAATATCACGTGATTCTCTAATATGAATCATAAACTGCCAAATATCAGTACTTTAAAGGGCACCTAGGTTACCACTTTTTCCAGATTTAATATAAGTCTTTTGTGTCTCCAGAACGCGTCTGTAAAGTTTCATCTCAAAACACCCATCAGATTTTTTATTATACCTGTCATAAGTTTCTACTTTGTAGCATTTAGCATCAGCTAGCGTTTTTTTGTGTACTGCGCCTTTAAGGCTAATCCTTCACGCCCACCGTTTCCACGTGCCTAGCAGCGGCTCCCTCGGCTGCGTCAGACAACAGACAAACACAAGGAATAAGATCTTACATAACGTTTGTGAGGTAAACTGCAGTAAGAATCTTACCAATAAGTATTTGATGCATGTTGTGGAGTTGCAAGGATGAGTCACACACAATGTCGTTACAAAGTTCATGCACACACACAAATACACACACACACAGCGCTGACAGGCGCACACACAGACAGCGCGCATTTGGCTTTGCACTGTTTTTGCACGCAAATGTGACAGGATACAGGTTAATCTCCACTGCTGTATGGATATCTTACGTTAATGTACAAAATAAACCTGATTTAATGTCCACAAACCGGGATTGAAGCGTCTTTTATAATTGTTCTGACACGCGGCTGTGCTGATGAAGTAAATCTGAAGTAAATTGCTGTAATTTATTACACACATGCACTGTTTTAAAACATTTTAAACTTGTAAAACTCACTCTTGATCACATTTGATGATGATTGATGATCCTAGCAAACTGAACAGACTTTTATTTAAGGTTGCTTAGTTTGCGCACATCCTGGTCCTGTGTCTAGTTGATATGATTATACGTTACTACGGAGACATGTTAATACGCAGCTGTCAATCAATTCGGTGGGCGGGGGGACCGCACTCCTACGTCAAGTTGCGGTCGGTCTCAAAACCGCTCCAATTGGTCCACCATTTTTATGTTGTTAAAAAAAAAAAGGACTGGGTGTGTTTATATCACCCCAATATGACGGTCTATACACCATACATACACATATGTCTGTCCAAACAGCTTTAAAAGTAGATTTTTCACCATAGGTGGCCTTTAAAAAAATAATTCTAATATAAATAAATAAATCATTCAAAATAATGACAAAAAACAATAGAATTTCCCAGCAACAATCCTAAAATCAACGACTGCAAAAAACATTGTATTGTTGTCTTCACACAATTACATTATGTCTAATTTTAAATTTTCCTCAAACGCCTCCTCTACTTTTCCACTCATCTTGGTGTTCTCTTCCTCCCCCCTGTCCCTGATGAATTATCGATCACCCTTTGTGGTTTTATCCGAAGTCTCTCAAAACTCCCAGATCTGTCTGTCATGCTAGCTGCTGAGGGATTGTTTTGGAGGCCACCACTCTGTAATTGAAAGCGTGGCCAGAAAGACGAATGGTCCCACCGGCAACTTCACTCTGGAGAAAAGCTGTGACTGCTTGTGTAAGAAACAGTAACACACACTCACAAACACAAACACACAATATACCCGCCTAAGGCTTCGCAAAACCAAGCTCATGCTAGCTCGCTACATCACATGTCAAGGGTGGATTCGGTGTCAAGAGACCGCCTGACAGAAAGAACTGTCAAGTAGCTTTCTAAATCCCTCAATGGAGCTTGATGGTGGAGGTTGTAATGTGTCTTGAGGAAGACATGCCATCTGTTGGGTACTGTAGCTAAGAGCAGAAAAAAAACAACAGTTAGCTTAGCCATTAGCGTGTTCTGAAGGAATGCAATTGTCTCGCTTTCCTTTTTTTAAATAAATGACCCACTTTTTACTCCTATTTAATGTTGTCTTGTTCATAAAAGTTTGAGTTTGCAGCATATGTGACGTAATAAAGCTAGATTGGAAGCATGCTCTTAATGCATTCTCAGTGACATGCTAACTTTCATCCTCACAGGCCTATGTTGTTCGCCAACTCCAACAGAGGCTTTTTCGCCACTCACGTGGAACTAATTTCTGAAAGCAGAAAGTTGTCATGTTCATTTTTTTCACCCTGCTCTCTACCTCTGTTGTGCTTCAGTATTCTGTCAGGCATAGAGAGTCCGTGCCAGTTTTTGTATATTCGAAATCCTGACGGACTTGATCTGACATGAACTTCACATGCTGACAGCTTCTGAATAAAAGCCATTTACTCACCTATGTTTTCCTCAGTCATAGAACATTCAAGGTGATTTAAACAAGCAGACTGTTAGTGTATCAACAACCTTTTCCTGTTTACAACAGGAAAACAACAGGAGCAAATATTTGCGACATGACCACAGCTTTAACAAAAGATCGACTGACCAGTAATATGTCCATCTACACTGAAAATGAAGATTTTATATACAATTACAGCCTTTAGCATATTTGAAGTTTGATATAATGTTAATGTTAGTCAATACGTTTTTGCCACAAAGCCTGGTTTATTTATTGCGTTGAGTTATAGTTGTAACTCATGGTACTTACCTTGCACATATCGATACCATTCATTTATTTCTTTTCAGCTTAGTCCCTTTAATATTTTTTTTATTAATAAACCACCAACTTATCCAGCACATGTTATATGCAATGGATGCCTTTCCAGCTGCAACCCATCACTGGGAAACACCCATACACTTTAATTCACACTATGGACAATTTAGCTTACCCAATTTACCTATAGCGCATGTCTTTGAACTTGTGGGGGTAACCAGAGCCAACTGACCTAGCCGAGGCTCAAAGCAGCGACCTTCTTGCTGTGAGGCGACAGCGCTACCCACTGGGCTACCCAGCGCTAAAATTGTGAGAATACTTCTGTGTTATGTTTTTTTGCTCTGAAAGAACACTAGTAGACTGAGGGGTTTCTATGTTCCACCAAGTTTCTTTGTCTGTGTTTTGAGTTTATTCTGGAAATGCGTGCAATACTACTTTAGCAGTAGTTCAAACTCTCACTTATTCAGAGAAGAAAGAGGCCGGAACTGGAAAATGTTCAAAAACTTTACTAATAAAATAAACACAACATAAACGTATCAATTTACAAGACTCAAAACAAGTTCCCATCACTGAATTTGTTCTATTCCCATGGCTCTTGGTCCTGCCAATCACCAATCTTGTGTATATTAGTTACATGGTATACAATGAAGGTTACAGTGTAATAGTGTATGGTAGGGAAAGGTACTGTGTGGCCGTTTTTAAAAATTATTATTGTTATTGTTTTTTTTTTATTGAGTAACATCAAGAAATACAAGTCAAGTGCAACAAATGCAAAGAACATTTTAAAGGCTAGGGGGAGATATGAACAATATCACAGGAATACATTAAGTGTGGTTTATTTATAAACTAATTTCGAGGATCACGTGCTTATGATTGAACACAGCTGGTACCGCATTAACTCTGCATATTGCGCCAATCAGATGAACACTGACACACTATAAATTACCAGAGCCTTTTGCTCCAGTCATCTTCGTTTGAAGAATCCCCCCTTCCACCCCTACTCCTCCCCTTCACCGATAGGGCGGCATGGTGGCCAGTGGGTAGCACTGTTGCCTCACAGCAAGAACGCCGCTGGTCTGTTCCTCTCCGGGCCAGTTGGCGTTTCTGTGCGGAGTTTGCATGTCCTCTCTGTGTTCGCGTGGGTTTTCCCCGGGTTCTCCGGTTTCCTCCCGCCATTCAAAGACAGGCACCATAGGTAAATTGACTAATCAAAATAGCATTCTAAGGCAACTCTTAGTCAGATATATCCCAGCAGTTCACAGTAGGGGAGTTCTCGAGACCCACCTGAGCTCAAACTCTCCTCTCGCCCTCGGAAGGGAGGGAGCCCCGAGCTCAAGGATATTCTGAGCTCAGGGCTCTCTCCCGGGACAGCATGCCAAACACGCTTTTATTACCAATCATCAGCTAAGTGTGAACTCTTGAAATGATATACATGCTTGTACAATTCGCCATAGCTTTTTTTTTTTTTTTGAGGGTAAAATAGACTCAATATAATGCTTCACTTCATTTTTAAATGCAATAAAATTTGGATTTTTACCTAAAAATGTACATTTATGAATATGAAATTTGGCCATTAAAAAAGAAATTAATAAAAAAATGTATGGGACTATTTGTCTCTAGAGTTTTAAAAAATTCCTAAAAAAACATCTTTCCAGTGTACACTAACATTTTTATCAATATGGATAGCAATAAAGTCAATTACATTTCGCCAAAAAAAAAAAAAAAGACACATGGGGGCAATACCAAAAAAAATGAGCACCACTCTCTCTTAAGGGGAGCTAACAAAGTAATACTGTAGACACAGTAAACAAAGCATAGCTGTTTACAGTATTACCTTTAACTCTTTTGTGCTGTTAGGGATGTTTCCATCCACTTTGGGGTGATTTTGAGTCTTAAATTTGACCACAACTTTGTCTGTGTTTCCACAAATGGAATGATTTTTGGTAACAAATCTTATTTTGACACATATTTTGGGAAAATGCTTTGATTTAATTTTTTTTTTATTATTCAACACAAATTTACTATGCTTTTGTTTTGTTTGTGGCTGTTTTAGCCCCATTGACTTCCAATTATAATGACATTTTTATTGTAAAGCCATGACACCATATAATCATGCTTTTCTGATTTTTGGTGGTTTTCCCTATTGGAAGTAGGTACATTTTTTTTTTTATTGTTGATCATCTGTTGCAGTGTTAAAAAAGGTTCAGTTTAATCCATATAAAAGCCAGAAAGTGATGTGGTTATAATGGAAGTCATAGGGGAAAAAACAGCCATGAACATTCATTCATTTATATTCTTATCGGCTTAGTCCCTTTATTAATCTGGGGTCGCCACAGCAGAATGAACCGCCAGCTTATCCAGCACAATTTTACGCAGCGAATGCCCTTCCAGCCGCAACCCATCTCTGGGAAACATCCACACACTTATTCACACTCATACACTACGGACAATTTAGCTTACCCAATTCACCTGTACCGCATGTCTTTGGACTGTGTGGGAAACCAGAGCACCCGGAGGAAACTCACGTGAACACAGGGAGAACATGCAAACTCCACACAGAAACACCAACTGACCCAGCCCAGCCGAGGTTCAAACCTGCGACCCAGCAACATTCTTGCTGTGAGACAGCAGCACTACCTACTGCACCACTAGCCATGAACATAACGAAAGTAAATTGGAACAGTACACAAGAGTTAATATAAAAACATGCATATCAAAATACTTAAAGTATATAAAATAATAAAAGTACTGCATCTAACAATAGTAAATAATTTTGCCATTATTGTTGACATTAAAAGGCCACCATCTTGTGTTTTTACTGCACAATCAAAAATGTCTCACTAATTTATTACCTATTTTAAGCATGCGTGAATGACACAGAACAGACAACAGCACACAGTGTACACGCGCTTGTGTAAAAGCAAGCGAGCCAGAGAGAGAGAGAGAGAGAGAGACCGAACCGGAGATTCTTGACAAGATAAATCATCAACAACCACAGGAGCCATCTCTCCTCCAGCCTGGCCCTGCTGACGCTGAAGAAAAGCTAAGGTTGAGCTGTTTGCTGCGGCTCCTTCACCACAGACTCACTTTACGAGAGCCTCTGAGCTGCACCCATCTGTATTCATCTGTCTCCATTTTCATTGTGTTTCCCCATGTTGCGGTAGAGACGCTGATGCAAACTGTACCAAATGCCAGCCATATTTCTGAGACTGCTGATGCTACACAAACCCACTTTACCCAGAAGTCCAGCGCTTTGTCATGAGTGACATACTGACAGAGAGGCCTGTAGACAGCAGAAAAGGTTATGTCACTGCCATTACCGCGAACTACAGCATACATGGGACAACATCGCAGTGAATGAATTTTGCCAGGTAGGAAATTTATGGATAAAATGACTGCAGTTTCATCTATCACAGGCAGAGATTTATGCCAGGTTACAATACTGGAAATACTAACTTACCTTAAAAATATTGATACTCCGTGCCATTTTCAAAACCATAGGGAAACATTGCCACAGCAGTTAAAATCTCAAAAAATGGCCTGATGTTATAGTTTTTTACTACTGCTCCCGCCAGTTCTTTGTATTGCCCTGCCAATATTTTCACAAAATAATAAATTAAAGCAGACAAATCTGTTGACATTGTTTTGAACCATGTAACAATAAATCCCAATACATTTAGGGAAATAAGAAGCCATTAGACTAACTTAAATTGAGCTAAAACTTTAGTGAAGACAGTCAGTTAATAAATAATAAAATATCAAACAGTTCTTAACATCCTTCAGGTAGTCTAACTGTGATTTTCTCATTAGTTATTGAATAACTGTATTGACTGCTATCACCAGGGCTGTGCATTATGATGATATAAACTTAATGGCCACTTTATTAGGTACACCTTACTAGTACCGGGTTGGATGCCATTTTGCCTTCAGAACTGCCTTAATCCTTCATGACATAGATAGAAGGTACTAGAAATATTCCTCAGAGATTTGGTCCATATTGACATGATCACATCACGTAGTTGCTGCAGATTTGTTGGCTGCTCATCCATGATGCAAATCTTCTGTTCCACCACATCCCAAAGGTTTTCTGTTGGATTGAGTTCTGGTGACTGTGGAGGTCATTTGAGTACAGTGAACTCATTGTAATTTTAAAGAAACCAGTCTGAGATGATTCATGCTTTATGACATGGCAAGTTATCCTGCTGAAAGTAGCTATCTTAAGATGGGTAGACTGTGGTCATAAAGCGATGGACATGGTCAGCAATAACCATGCCGCATTCAAAGTCACTTAAATCACCTTTCCTCCCCATTCTGATGCTCAGTTTGAACTGCAGTAGATCGTCTAGACCATGTCTACATGCATAAATGCATTGAGCTTCTGCCATGTGATTGGCAGATTTTTATTTATTTATTTTTTTTAGAAATTTGTGTTAACAAGCAGTTGGACGGGTATACCTAATAACGTGGCCGGTGAGTGTATATCATATGGATGAAATAAAAAGTCTACCATTTCATATTATGCTATTTCGTTTATTTTGTGGTATTCATGGTAATACGTTTTTAGAATTTGGATGACCACAATCTTGATACAGTATGGTGAGAATTTTGCAAGCTTGAACGTATTTGCATGGTATTTGCCATGTTTTTGTTTGTTTGTTTTGGCCTGTAATTATTAGTGTTTTACATTTTCATTATCTTATATTTGTACATTTATGATAAAAATAAAGTACATACATTTACAGAAAAGGTACTATGTTGAATGTATATATCGCAATCAGAATATCAGTTGACTTTTTTTCATATTGCCCAGCCCTAGCTATGACTTTAAAGGGCACCTGTGATGCTTTTGTAAGCTGTTTGGCAAGAACTGTGTGTATGTATAGTCTGTCCACTGTCATACTGGAGTGAATTAAACCCAACAAGTCTCATTTTTAAAATTTCCTGACGTTAAAATAGGACCCAAATCCCAGTGATTTTGAGGTCCACTGCAACGTAATGTAGGAATGCGGTTTTCCCTGCCCAACGAATTGATTGACATTCGCCATATTTTTTTTAATAATTATGGTATTTTATAAAAATATATTGTATACACATGTCCACAGAACTTTTTTTTGCAAATAAACTGGAATAAAAATATCTGTTACAACTGTCTTTGATTTTTATAAGTTTAAAATAAATTTAAAACAGAGCATGTTTGTAATAAAGACAGTAAAGTCACTGTGTAATTTTTAACCACTATAATCACCACGGCTGCATGATGTCAGTAAACGCTAATATGTGTGTGTGGGTACTGCAAATGGCGTTTGTGTGAGACTCATCATTTCGCAAAAGCCTGAATAGACTCCACCACAAGTACATGAAATAAACTTACTTGGTATTTTTTGACTATTGAGCTGCATTCCAGCTTCATCCGAGTCTGTTTCTGTCACTGTGCTGTTTATCTGATGTAACAGATGATGAGAAGCACACTCGCATGTGGGAGTGGTGGGCTGGGTGAAGCAGCTTATTTGCATTTAAAGCCACAGGCTACAAAAACAACTATAATATACTCAGACACCAAAATGGACATATTCAAGAGGCTATAATAAATAATCTGATGTGTATTTTGAGTTGAAACTTTACAGACACATTCTGGAGACACCAAAGGCTTATCTAACATCCTGTAAAATGATTAAAATAGGTAGCCTTTAAGAAATTGCACTTTGTTTTGTAGTTTAACTTTAAGTGTGTATCAGAGATGCTTTAACTGCTATTCTGACATATAATATATTTAGCTTATCTGTTAAAGTGCACAAATATGTAAAAAAGAACTCAGCATTTGCGTATTGAGAAAGAGATGCACAGCAACACTTGTGTATTGAGTTCTCCAAACTTTTTTGCGTGATTTAACTGAAACCTAAAATGCACATGGAGCCACTGAAAACTCTGGATAAGCTCATGAAATGAAACTGGTGGGAGAGAGTAGACTGTTGCGTGACCAAAACCAAATATCATAATATTGTTACTTTGGACCAAATTGGTTTACAGTAAAATATACCAGACTTTGGTTTATTGCACAGAATATTTCCCACAGAGTGACTGATCAGGTTAAAATGTCCGCTGTATGTGTAATGTGATGTTATTTCTCTATTGCTCTCACTTTTTTTTCACACTCAGACAAACACTTTTTTTTCCACTGGACTTTTCTTACGCCAGTTCTTACCTCTGTGTAAAAGACAGGGAGGGTGCAGTCTAATTGAATTCAGTGTCAAGCGTCTGGGGTTTGGCCATCTCATTAGCCTGCGGTTACTCAATGTCCCAGGACATTAAGCCACAGCCTGAAAAAAAAAAAAGAAAAAGACCAAAAAGTCACCTTCTGACTCCCTGAGACAGAAATATCCCACATGTGCTTTCTCTCCTAAACAGGAGTCCCGAAGGGTCTAAGAATAGTAAACTTACGGGAGGGCAGTATGGCCAAAATCTCAAAATATTTGTAATTGTATCATGGTTACAACAATATAAATAGTTACTCAGACATTTTTGCTGTAAATTCAACTCCCAGATAGTCATTACAGATCATGGAAACATGAGATTCAATACATTTGGTTTGGCAGGGTGGTTAGCACTGTCCCTGCTCGAGTCCCAGCTAGGCCAGTTGACATTTCTGTGTGGAGTTTGCATGTTCTCTCTGTTTTTGCATGGGTTTCCTCTGGGTACTCTGGTTGAACTAGTTGAATAAACTAAATTGTCTGTAGTGTATGAGTACATATGGGTGTTTCCCAATACTGGGTTGTGGCCAGAAGGGCATCCACTGTATAAAACATATGCTGGAATAGGTGGTGGTTCATTCTGCTGCATGTTTCGTACATGCAAATTTCTTTACATTATTTAACATTAATATTAGGCGTGCGCTGATACTGTATTTTTGCAGATATCTGATATTTCAACTCATGCTGATGTTAATATACTCTTAATAAACCTGTTTGTTAGGGTTGCACTGTGGCTCAGTGGTAAGAACTGTCGCCTCACAGCAAGAAGATCGCTGGTTTGAGTTACAGCCGGGTCATTTGGCATTTCTATGTGGAGTTTGCATGTTCTGTGTTTCCTCCAGGTGCTCCAGTTTCCCCCAGTCCAAAGACATGCTGTATAGGTGAATTGGGTAAACAAAATTGGCTGTAGTGTGTGTGTGTGTGTGTGTGAATGCAAGAGTGTATGGATATTTTCCAATACTGGGTTGCGGCTGGAAGAGCATCAGCTGCAAAAAACAAATGCCGGAAATAATCGGTGGTTCATTCCGCTGTGGTGACCCCTGATAAATAAGAAACTAAGCCGAAGGAAAATGAATAAATATTTGTTTGTTTGTTTGGCAAGTGTCAGGTTAATAAACATCTTAGTGGCTGATGAGTATATCATACACACGATGAGTCATACTGTACTCACACTCTCAATTACTAAGAGTCAGTCTGAAACCTGATGTAGTGATAGTTTCATCAAAGAACATCAGAATGAAAAATGATGAAACTTGCTAGGTCCTCTGCACTAGAAATGTGCCTGAATGAATGTGAATGCTCTCATTTGCTCATCTGATAAATTAACATTGCTTTATTGTTGGCATAAAAGATGAGATTAAAATGTAGTTAAAATAATAAAAACTACCCAACATTACTTTTTTGTTATAATTTGCTGCTTTGTGTGATTCATGGATTGCATTAGCAGATCAGGGTGTGTATATTCAGTTATGTTACTGGTGGGGCAGTTCTGTGAAGTTTCTGGTTTTCAAGCCAATTGTTTGTTGACGAAATTAACACTAAACTGAAATGAATCATAATCATCAGACAAGAAAAAGTTAACTTTGTGAATGACCTCAAAGTTGATGTGATCCTTCCAGCACATCTGAGATATTGTAGGTCAGTAATCAATTAATGTTATTATCATCTGTTGCGTCATAACATATGCTGGACTAGTGGGTGGTTCATTCCGCTGTTGCGACCCCTGATAGATTAATTAATAAATGATGTTTTATGAACAAATTCCGGGAGAAGCATGGTCAGTTTTGACAAGGCTAATTCATTATTGGCAATCATTATATTATCCAATCAGCTTAAGACTAAACCCCTATACATAGTCAATACTCATTCAGGATGCACGCGCATCGAGGTTGCAGAAAAAAGAAAAAAAAACGGGAGCACTAGCATTGACAGTGAGGGAATGGCGTCCGATGCGGAACAAAGTTATTTGTTGTATCAGAGATAAGTTATATTGATTACATATATATTATTTACATAATGCTTTCAGCGTATTATAACAGCTTTTCACCCAGTGATAAGCACAGTTATTCGGCAAAATTAACGTTAAAGTGGGTGGCATTCGTCCGAGAGGTCCATTTGCGATAGCACCCTCCCAATGGATATTGAGTAAGACGAAATGGCCAAGCATCCAGTCCAAAATATACAACTATCTCATTGAAACTCTAAGTGATTTTACAAGAGAGAAGTTAAAGGCCTACAAGTCTTTGGATGCCTACAATTATGTTCTGTGTGGTCATGTGCAAGAAATAATGTTCCACAATTACCAGATTCAAAACTATGTAGTGCTAAAAACCAAGGTTCTGACTAGCCAAAGACAAGGAAAGAAGACAGAGCTATACAAGGCCTGGGTTATCATCAACAAGCAAACAACTGCATTCTGACAGCGAACCACAGATACCTACCAGATACCAGATACCTACTTAAATCTGGGGGGGGGGGGCATTCTAAACACTATGCTTGGACCCCTACCTCTCTCTTTATCCCATTAAGCGGAATAGCACGAGTTGGGGGCCAATGACACAGATCGGTTTTTCTAATAGACGTGAGCGTTATGCGCACTGCTTATTGTCGCTGTTTCAAGTTATCCAGAGCTGTATGACAAATCTTGAATATCACAATATTATTAAATATTACAATTATAACAATATCAACAGCAACACTCACGCACAATATGCAGCTGATTCAGTCGTTGCCTAGTGACATAAAAAGGCGCACCGCATTTATTTTTTTCTTCTCAACAAAAAGGCAATGTGGTGAGCCCCGTGTTTTTGGAACATAAAAGCGCGTTCGGTGGGATTGGCCTTTTAAGCCACCTTTCCACTGCACACAATAAGCGACAGACCGGAAGTCATTCATTTCCAATGGAGAATAGTCCGGGAGCTGCATGGAGTTCCGATCATTTCCCTATGCGGAAAATTTAGATTTGATTTGAGCTGCGAATACCTTGAAATATTTCAACTCCTGCAACTAGAACATATGCGACCGGATGTGATGTATTCTAGTGTTGTCCAAGCAGGTCCACGTGCGAGAGATGAGAAATAGTAGTTTTTCATTATTTTTTTAATCAGAAAAAAAAGGCTATATAAAAAAAAAACATTTATATTTATAAATAAGTAATAAAAAATATATATTTTTTTAATCTTGTCTCCACATTCCCTCCAAAATATTTAGCAGTCTATGATGAGTTTATACTATGATGAGTTTATAGTATTCATTCATTCATTCATTCATTCATTCATTCATTCAACCATGGTGAACGCACAGAGAATAAAAACTCATGCTTTTTTACTTTATTTCTGACACCACCACAAGGGGGTGTATTCCAACAGTCATGTCCGAATGTCAAGTTATTGGAAAGGCAGCTTTAGGGTGTCATTCCAAGCTCAGAGCCCTCTCCCCGGACAGCATATTCTATTCAGTCAAATAGCTGCGAGTGTGAACTCATATTTGCATTGTTCCTTAAAAACACAAAAAGTCAACCTTTTAAGTTGCCACCAAAACTATCAACAAATCCGCCCACACTGCAAGCCATAGTGTGAATACGCTATACTTTAATGTCAGAAAAAAAATGCAGTGGAATGAATTGCGTGACAGATTATAGGTTTGCAAAGTGTATGCCGTCAAACCACATAGTCCTACTGTAAGCGGACCCACTGTTCAGTCTAACATCGGAGGTTATTTACACACATAATGATGTCAGAACATGTCGATTCTGCTGGAACGCTGGCAATAAAAGTGCCACCGTAAAGTCAATTTGATTTGATGCTTGGCGTTGTCGTGTAACAGGACTTCAAATATGCGTTTACAGCACATATGATTGCTTTTTTAAGTGGCCCCAGAGCTCTACACGTTTGTGTTAATAGGCGCCATTGCCCACCAGGAGTCGTCACTGAACGCTTCTGAATAAGTAATAATGCATGTATGAATAAATAAAGAACGATGTCAGCTCGAGATCGGTCATCAGAGACGATCCATTCCAGGTAAGTGCTGCAGTCAAAGGAGTTTTGATTATTTATTTAATTACCTGCATGATCCGTTGCCTGCGCCAGAGGGAGAGGCCAGCAAAAGCCACTTCCTGCTTTTCATCCCAGTAGGAAGAGTTGCATTGTGGGTCGACTCCCACGGCGAGGGCTCTGGGGGACATGAAAAATGCATCAGCTCTACGAGGGAGATCGGGGAATGGAAAGATGTAAGAAATTATCCCTTGATCCTGTTTGTAAACATGCTTTTGCCATTTAGCTGAAGTTTTGCACGGAGGTGAACTTTTGGACCACGAGAGTTCGCAGCTTAAGAACCTGCAATCACTTCGTTCTATACCAGCGCTAATAAGCGTAACGGCTGTGAAGAGGCTGTGGCTGTGTGCCAAGAGTCGACAGGCTGTTAATAATTCAGTAGAGCTCAATAAAGTTTTTTTTTTATAATGATTTTGAATGAATTATTGAGGAAGCCAAACGCGAGGCTCCGCAGTAAGCAGACTTTTCCAACATCAAGCACAGTTTTGGCCCCTTCTCAACCCTGCAGGAGCAGCCGAGGGTCAGATCGCCCAGCGAGACCATGCTAAGACTAGTATCAAGCGCATTTGATTGGCAGTTTCAATGAGTAACGGCTGTGTGACTTACAAGGACGCGGCAGATTCGGCTTCGTTTATCCCTAAAGTCGGCCCGGCAGTAATTTCTCTTACCTTCATTTTGACGCTCCTGTCAGACTCGCGCACCGTCTTGTTTTCTGTGCTGCTCCGTCCAGACTAAAACTTCAATTTACTGTGCCATTCGGTCCTGACAGTAATGTCGAGCGCTGCTACAGAACGAGCCACATGGAGCCAACTAATTTCGATTCAATCTACTGTTATGGGCGTTGGACTTGTTCTCCCTTGCCTTAGAAGACAGTGGGATCTATTTACTCTATCAGTAGTGTATAATCTGAAAACACACACACTCGCGCACACACACAAATATGTGACTCTTCAACAACCCATCACGTTTCTCTCTGGGGGAGCGAATGCATATTGATCTGACGGCAAACTCTTTACACCAAAGGCCCATTAGGGCGACACATTACTTCCTGTGCGTCTCACTCCCTGTGCTTACAGCTGAGCCCTGAGTAAGAGATCCATTGTGCGAATGACACACTGGGCTGTTTTGACTGCTGCTGTCATTCATAGTGGTGTCTGTCTTGTGTGGGGTTGCACATTGCTCAGGTTACCAAGGACGGGGAGCGCAGGGACAGAGATAGAGACACACTGTAACCCTCAAGGCTGAATGAAATGAATGACTGGCAGTGGCCAAGAATGGACTGAATGCAGTAAGGGAGCTAATTGTGCAAAAGCCATTCAGAGCTGAGCAAAATATAAATAGTATACTGAGGATAATAGATGTCACCACAGAGAAGATTTCTCAGAGTCAGTTTCTGTATAGGAAAAATACGAAATTCATACAGGTAGGCACCAAAAAGTGTTGATTACAAAACACAGCTCATTTTTTTACTGTTGTTACTTAAAGATACAGTTTTTTGGGCATGCTTTCTTGGGCTATTTAAGGTTTTGAAGCAATATCATTACGGTAAAACATTTTAAAAAGCATGATGGCTCAGTGGATAGCACTGTTGCCTCACAGCAAGAAGGTCATTAGTTTGAGTCCCAGCTGGGCCAGTTGGCATTTCTGTGTGGAGTTTGCATGTTCTCCCTGTGTTCGCATGGGTATCCTCCGGGTGCTCTAGTTTTCCCCACAGTCCAATTACCTGCAGTACCGGTGAATTGAATAAACTAAATTGGTCATAGTGTGTGTATAGATGTTTACCAGTGCTGGGTTGCGGCTGGAAGGGCATCCTCTGTGTAAAACATACAGTAGGCTGAAATAGTTGGCGATTCATTCCACTGTGACCTCTGAAATAGAGACTAAGCCGAAGGAAAATGAATGAATGAATGAATGAATAATTTAATGTATTGACCTGATCAGAGTTTAGTGAGTTTTATTAGATTTTTAGTGAATCTTTATTAAAAAAGATTATGAATCAGGCATGCATTCATGTTTCAATGAGTAAATGTTATGTGACTTACTGTACAACGATCATGCCAAATTAACTTTTAAATATCTCTAAATTAAACGTTAATTAACTTTTATCTTTATGTGAATATTTTACTTGGAGGGGCACATTTTCATTAACTTATACTTAACTACTCATGAACTCCTGTGTTCAGACTAATCATTTTGATGCAACAGAACCTGTTCCATTGTTCTTTTTTCAATGTAAACAGGCACTAGACTGATGCACCTAACCCTAACAAAGAAACTCTTGAGTAGTTAAGAATGAGTTAACGATAATGTGCCCCTCCAAGTAAAGTGATTACATAGAGCTACATTAACAGGTCATGAGTTCCTGTCATTTACATTTAGCTAAAACTAGGTAGCAATTATTTACACAAGAACTCATGAGATTCATTCATTTATTCATTTATTTTCCTTTGGCTTATAGTCCATTATTTTCCAGGGCTCACAAAAGTGGAATGAACAGCCTCATGTGATTCATGTTGTAGTTGAAATTAGTTCATGATTAGTGCATGCCTTAAATCAATAGTTCATAATGAAATAATGTTTATTTTACATGTTAGTACACCATTATTCATGCACTGTTAATGACTATTTGTGTTGTGAGAATAACATATAAATCACCATTTTTTTTGCCCAAATTGTACAACTTACCGAACAAGCACATTCCAAGCACATAAATTCCAAAAAAAATTTAAATAGAAATATTTAGCAGAAAAATAACAAGATTTGGATTTTTTTTCTCACAGTTTTAAACAGCACGCGACAATTTGCTTGAAGCTTATTTTGTAAACATTTTTACAATGTGAAATCTCTAGGCCATCGAAATGAAAGGAATCTCACATTGTGCTGTTTACTAAGAGCATGTGTGTAATTGTATAAGCATTCAGACTTGGTTGCTACAGTATGGTCTTCCTAGTTGCTAGATGCCACAAATCAATAGGGTACTCTTTAAAAGTCTTAATGACATCCTGGTCCCTATTTGTTCATATTCCTTTTTCATTGCAAGCACCACACACATTTTATTCAGATTTTTATTTTATTTTTTTTTTTTTTACAAATTTAACTAGATTATTCCTGAAACACCAGCAGAATGAATTCTGTGTTCATAAATCCATTCTTATGTAAATGGTCTTGCTGAATTGAATGTGACAATTTCCACAGCAAAGGTTTTTACAAATCATTTCAACGGAAATGTGTTCTGCTTGTATTTCATGAATGAAACCAGTGGTTTGAACTGTGGAAATTAATTTCTTTCAGGAGTAATTCATTTATTTGGTTTATCTTCAAGGTTAAGGTAAATATATTAAACCTAAAATGCACTCAACCATTCATAGGTTCCTTAACAAGGAAGAATATCAGACCTCCGCTGACATGAACTGGTCTTTAACTGCACTTCTGATGCCAGCTGAAAGCATGCATAGGTGTGATTATGATATTTTTGACACAATTTTCTTGCTTTAATTGGCTGCTTTTCAGATTGCAGATGCAGGGGTGGCTATGTTTAGACGTCTTCGAACAGAAACATTGACAATTGTCCTCCACAGTTGGTCCTTGCCTGAGCAGATGGCTTCATTTCTAGCATAGGGATATATTTAAATGAGATTGTATGACTTTATTATGATCCGGGCTAACATTGTCAAGTCAAAATGATGCGCCTGATAGAATCCTGCTTCAGTCTTTGTGGACACCGTGTTTGCCTTGTTGTCCATTGCAAAGAATCCAACGAGGCAAGAAAAAAAACACAGTTTGACAAAAAAAATATCAAAGTAACTTAAATTGCAACTATCACAGCATGTAAAGAAGAAAGTGAAAAGGAAAAAGGAAGAAATGCAACCGCACTTTGTCTCATTCAGGCAGAATTGTTTGCCTGCCAACTCTGAGCATCAGACTCCTAAGGAGAAAAGCTAGAGTGTAGAAGCACAAAACATCACAATGCCAGACGAATCCCACAGATCTAAAGCAAACACACACTTTCATTCCTCTTAAAGAAATATAGCCTTCTTCATCTCAGAAAAACAAGCTCTCAAAGCTACAGCCAAATGTTCTATTAATCAGACCTGGCAAAGAAATGGTGAGAATGTTTCAACAATGACTAAAAGGATAGAAAAACGTGCTTGTATGGCTAAATATGAATCTTGCTGTAAAGTTAAAGGGTGGAAAAGAGCTACTGTGAGGATTTACTTAAGACACTGTGAACAAAAAATAAATAAATATGAACAGATATTTTTACTTTGTATGCATTATAGAAGGAATAGTTCTTTCAGACAAAATGTAAGGATTTTGTCTTCTGGCATAGTATGGAGTCAATCTAGGGCCGTATATACTTGCAGCATAAAAGAAAGTTTTGCAAACAAAAAAAAAAATAAAGTATTGAGCAAAAAATTGTAAAATAATGCACATTTCAGGGAAAATTGAGTTTTGAGAAATAAAAAGGAATTTAGCAAACAAAAATAAAGAACTGCAAATAAAAATCATGTAGTGCAAAGGAAAATTATATTTGCAATTTTTTTTTAATATTCATATATTTGCTAAATATTTTTTCCAATATTACCTTAAAAAACCTCTCAAGTCAATTGCAATGTTTATTTTGATTTGCTTTTTAACCGTGAGTTTGAGATGCTGTTTTCTTTTTGCATTCACATTTCTGTGCGTTTCACTTTCTGGCCCTGATTTGACAAGGGGGCGGAGTCACAGGAACTGGGGCGTGTACGGCATGCCCAGACATGCCTCCTATGAAACGACATCTGCTGGAGACACACAAAGGAAATCAGCCATCAATCGCTGACATAAATCTAATCCAGATTAAGTAAAATACCTGAATCCTTTGTTTTTAGGAGGGATGTCAAACAGTAAAATTCACAAATCAAAATGAGCGTTGCAATTGACTTGAGAGGTTTTGTTAAGGCAATACTGGGAAAAAAAATTATTAGCAAATGTAAGAATATTTTTTTAAATTGCAAATATAATTTTGTTTGCACTACTTGATTTTTATTTGCAGTTCTTTATTGTGTTTGCTAAATTTCTTTTTATTACTCTAAACTCAATTTTCCCTTTGCGATTTTTATGAGATTTGCATTATTTTAAAATGTTTTGCTTAATACTTTTTTTTTGTTTGGTTGTTTGCAAAACCTTTTTATGTTGGAAGTATATTTGGCCCTAGATTGACTCCATAATATGAGTTTTTTT
>CAIGQZ010010775.1:992292-1002865 GCA_903798205.1 Danio tinwini
TATATTAAAATCTTTTTTGTACCACTTTGTAAACACCTTTATTTTTTGCTGTAAACTTGAACATTTTAACATTGGAGGCAATAGAAATGTGCTCTGTTTTGGAACCAATCCTAGTGGCCTTTTGATGAATTGCAGTTACAGTTACTTCCTTATTAGTTTCACGAGTTTTAGTTTTCACCCAATTGTAGCTCTGCCCTTTTGAAAAGAGAGCAGGAAACACAATCTCATTTGAATTTAAAGCGACAGTCACCAAAAAGTAGGATGAAACCCTAAAAGGAGGAGTTTCAACGAGTTATAAAGTATTATTTGTGAAGAATTTTGAGTTGAAACTTTACAAACACACTCTAGGGACATTTGAGCCTTATTTACTTAAGTGTGACCTAATATTTAATAATTATTTAAAAAGTTATACCATTTGTATTATTTCTTCAAATATTATAACACATACAGGCTAGAATATGATTTGTTTTTACAAACAAATATATCTTCTAGGCAAAATGACAATGGAACATTTTATCTTTACAAAAGTGAACACAGCAGTAGTTGCATTTAATATTCTAAGTATAAAACTTATTTTTGTGATATAATTTCCCCAAAATAGAAGATGTTATCATATTGCGTAAAAAAAAGGAAAAAAAAAAAGAAATGCCATAATAATGTTACGACACTTGACATAATGCCACAAATGCTGTTGATACTAAACTGCATTTGTGTTTAAACTGCTCCATTGCTTCTTAAGTGTATCCTTCAGGCCCTTTATCTAGTTCATCACATATGCAGACTGGCTCTCTTTGGAACAGGGTGACGTTTGTTCTCAGCACGTAATAAGAAATATGCCAGAGTTTGTCTCATTAAAGATTTATTCAGAACTGCACTTCTGTTTTCATTTCATGTTGACCACTGCAGTGTCTGATTTTTTTTTTTTTTTTTTTTTTTGCTGCTTTTACTGTGAAAGAAGTTAACGATCACAGTTAATGAGAGACTTTGACTTCACGTCGTTTGTAAGAGATTTAACTAAAAGAGAATACTTTAATGATCAGACAGGGTCCTGTATATGATTTCTGTGGTGTGTACGAAACTGCGCAATTTAGTCATAAAAATATAATTAGCAGAAATTATGCTGTACATCTAATCAAATTGCTGCATGGGATGTACTGTAGTCTGCAGATATTAAAGGGTAAATAGTTATTTAAATCTAAAGTCTGCATGTGAATGAATGGTGCAATTTGGTTTAGTACACTTGTGGTCTTCCCTGACTCTAAAGGGGCATACACACTTTAACTTTATTCCCAGAGCTGATTTAAGTCACTTCACTTGCATCTTTTCGTTTCATGTAAGAAAAGCACATAGTGTGCAAAAATAATTTTTTTAATAATACTTAAAAAATGTATTCATTGGATTTACTTGATTTTTTTAAGGTAAGTGATTTATTTTTGGCTATTTGACTATTTATTTTGGCTGAATTTAAACAAACAAATTAAATTTAGTAATGTTCAACTTAATTAGTTTGATTAAATTCACCCCATATAGATTGTTTGCAACCACCTACCATAAAAAAATTGTAAATCCAATTAATCTTTTTTTTTTTCAGTGCAACATCTTAATTACAACATTTAAAATAAACCTATTGGCATAACATTCGTTTTTGTTTTAATTGGAGAAAATACAATTATTTCATAGAGATTCTAAGATTGTCATTTTGTATTTTTAATAAATTATTTAATATATTTTGCCATGAAAACATTTACTTGAATTCTGTCACGAATATATATATTATATTATTATACTGCATGTCTTTGGACTGTAGGGGAAACCGGAGCACCCGGAGGAAACCCACACGAACACAGGGAGAACATGCAAACTCCACATAGAAATGCCAAGTGGCCCTACCAGGACTCGAACCAGCGACCTTCTTGCTGTGAGGCATCAGTGCTAACCACTGAGCCACCATAGTGATTTACTTATATTCACTAAATATGCATTTATATATAATTAATGAAAAATACAGTAATATTGTAAATATAAATATGTAAATGTATTAGCAAGCTCAATAAAACAAAAGTTGGTAACACCAATGGTCCACTGGAGTATTAGTAGACTGTCTGCTATATATCTGTTGATACTGCTACTAAACAGACATTTAACTGACTATAAGTAACTTTGCAAGTACATGTCAACTTACACTAAGTCTAACCCTTACCCCAACCTAACAGTCTACTTATAATCTAATGAAAATTAGTTGGCAAGTAGATGCAATGTAACTTAAATTTAACAAACGGACCATCAAAATAAAGTGTGACCCAAAAGTTTTAAGTCATCCTTAGAAAATTATTCTAATACTGTGATAAGATAATCAACATTTCTTATTATCAATGACAAACATTGATAAAAAAAAAAAAAAAAAAAAAAAAACATTTATGGTCATTGCACTGGTTTACTATTCTTTTAGGAATACAAAGTTCAAAAGAACAGCATCTGTAAAATAGAAATATTAGGCAACATTCTAAATGTCTTTACTGTTACTTCTGATCAACTAAATGAATATTTGCTGAACACATTTTTAGTTTCTTTAAACCCCGCATCAAAAAATAGCTATGTTTGTGAACACACATTCATCCTTCACTCATAACCTTCACCTCCGTCACATTATCTTTGGTTACAAATTCGATGAGCTGGATTTCTGTCCACCGAAGTACATGTGAGAAATGAGCACAGGCCTTACAGCGGAAAGAAAAACCAAACGTCTATTCAATTCCAAAGGACAGTCTCCATCTATTCGCCTTAAAACAGCCTGTGGTCGAAAGCAAAGTAAAGGAGAACAACAGCTTTTCTTAAATGTCCTTGGTGCCATTTAAAGATAATGGAAATTGTGTGCTGTGAAGTACGCCAGGTTTCTCTGTGGTAATTCCTCTTTGCATTATGGGTTGAGGACTCGGCACTTAACCGCCCTACTGCTCTGATCATTATTCATGGCCGCTGAAAGCACACACTCACACAAAACACAGTGCGTCTCTGGAGGTGCAACAGAAGAGAGGCTGCCAGAGATCCTTAGAGTGTCACCATCAAAAACAGAGAGGCAGACAGGCAGACTGTGTGTGTGTACTTGTGTGCATGTGTGTGTGTGTGTGTGTGTATACGTGTGTTTGTTGTGCCTCAGTGACCACTAGCTGCTTTCCAGAGTCTTGTTAAAGGAATGGCTCAGGCAAAAACAGAAAAAAAAACACACAGAAACTGTCATTATGTACTCACCACCATGTCATTGCAAACCAGCATGGTGTTGTTTTTCCTATGCAACACGAATGGAGAATTTGTAAAAAGGATCATGCATCTCTTTTGCATATGACATCAGCTCGCGGCTCCTAAAAGGACAACAGAAAACACCATAAAAACTATAAAAGTATACTGCATGACTATTATACTTTTACAGATACTGCTAGAGCCATATGGCAACTTTGTGAGGAAATGGAAAGGTCTGGTAAATGTAGGACTTTGAATAAATTGAATGCAGTCAGTTTTCTTCATAGTCCAGACCTCCTGCGAGTTCCCATCTAAAGAGTTGGCTAAAGTTACTTCACTTCCAAATGAATGTGCTTAGATTTTGTCTTGTTTTAGTCTATGATTAATAAATAATATACCAACATTAAGTGAGTTTTTCCTTAAAAAAAGAAAAAAAGAAGCTAAATAATCAGCCAATGGGGTAAGCAAAATAATCTTGTTTTTCCTTTTGACATACGATTATTTTGCTTACCCCATTGGCATATTTTGCTTGTTTTAAGGAGAAACTCACTTAATTTTGACATATTATTTCTTAAAGCAAGACCATATGTTTTGCTTGTCTAGATAAAGCTTCTTCCCAGCGGGCACACAATGTCATACAACAATAATATTGAGTTAGATTTAGGTTGTGATGTCAGGTGACCAAAACTCAGCGTCTAGCTAGTGTCTGAAGCCTGGTTTATACTTCTGCGTCAAGTGATCGGCATGACCCACGGCGCAAGCCTCACGCGTAGCCGTGCATTTATACTTCTGTGTGCTGTTTCTGTTTCTCTGCAATAACACTTCCAAAATGCTAGCAGAGGTGTTTATGTTCCTCTGTGTCGAGTTTCTTCGCTGGTGTTTTGTTTTTTTCTGAACACTTCCTTAAACCAGTAAAACTTTGCGGACCCGGTGGCGGGTCCAGTGACGTCATCGACTTTCCTTTTAATTTTTAAAGGTCACGGGTTGCGCAACACCCCGGAAGTGGCTCTGTTTGAGAGTGTAGAAGCTATATTTTATGCACATATGCATCACTTTGGTTTTTAATTTACTCTACAAAAGTTATTTACACTTAAATACACAGTATACTGGATACCCGAGCTGGGTATTGAACATTGGTTTATTTTTATATCTCATAGTCATTGACTAATTTTAATATAATGTTATGATGCCTAAAATGGAAAGGAGATAAAATAAGTAATGTAAACTCATGTTCCTATAATTATTATCATCTAAAACTAAGCAAGAGCAAATATGTACTATTTAATATGAATGATCAAAAAGTTATTTTCCCAGTATTCAGATGAAATGCAACAGTTTAGTCAGAAAACATGATAGAGATAAATTTATTTCTCCTTGTGTTTGCTGCTCTCTGCTGGTTTCAAGCAGAACTGTCTGCAGTAGTCTAGTTCTCTAAACAGATAATCTACAACCTTTCAAAAAAGCATTTTAGAAAAAATAAATAAAAAAGCGCCCAATGTTGAAGTGGTTCATAATAAAACAGAAAACATATCAAATAGTATTTATTACTTTTAGCTGTTTCTTATGTAAATTCAAATGGTTTTCTATTCAATTACACTGGAATTTTTCATTTATAGCAATGTATTTGGATATGGAAGGCTTTCAAAATTTGGTAGGCGGAAAATACATAAAAAAAAATGTTATAGCACCTCTCATCAGTTGGAATATAATAACTTTTGCATAGATTATGGTAGAGACATTTTTATTTTTTTCTCTGATTACACACATGTGCAGGAACCAACAAAATTATTTACAGCAACATGGACCACACAGAACCTAAAAGGTACACTTTCAAATTTAAGTTTATAAAAAAAATACAAAAAGCGCCTCTTTTTCAGGTGTTTATTATAACACAGACAACATATACAGTTATTTTAAATACTTTCAAAAGTGTTTTATGAAAATTCAAAGGGTTTTCTTTAAAATGATACCACATTTTTTTGCATTTACTCCTCTGCATGTGCATTTGGGAAGCTTTTAAATTTGGGTAGGCAAAATCCAGGCGGAAATCCCAAAATAGCACTAGACTTTGTACAAGTGGCTCAAATTCGCTCATTTTGAGGCGGGAACTGGCGGACGTGCAACAACTTTAATCATAAGGTAAACACAAAACAACAGTCTCCATCCGAAGCTCCTTCACGGGACTCCACACTTGTAAACACTCGCTGCATTGGGCGCGCGGCTCTCACCTCCGCCCACACTCGTCAGCGCTACCAAGCCGACCAATCACAGAGCTTGCGCTAGGCGTACGCATTACATTTTTTGAGAGGTGCGAGTCAACGTCGCCGACAGCCACTGCGAGGGGCTATGCGTCGATGCATAGGCTGGACCGTAGCATACGCGTGCACTTGACGCAGAAGTATAAATCAGCCTTAAGCGTCTATGTTGACGTCCAAAGACGACTTCAAATGACAATGATGTTTGGTTGATTTTAGGTTGTGTTGAAAAGTGACTAAAATCCAATGTCGAGCCAACATCTTAAACCAACGTCATATTGACGTCAAATACTGACATTCATTTGTCAGGTACAGCAACCAAAATCCAACGTCTGAATGTAAACTAATGTATGTAATGTGTAATTATATAGCGCATTTATCGTGGCTGCAGAGTGATATGGCTGTGGCTATGACATCATAGTGATAATGTCCGCACAACGTCAAGCTGTAATATCATTAGACATTGATATTTGGTTGATTTTAGGTTGGACATTGGACATTGACGTCGGCCTGAAAATATCTAAACAAGTAAAGCATATATGCAGTGTAAATATATTACGATCTTTAGCTCATAATAATCTTAAGAAAATGAATAAAACTTTAAAAAATAATTTGTTTTCTTTTCGAATTTCTTTAAAAACACATTTGGTTACTTTTTTAAGTGACTAAATATGTTTCTTTTAAAAGTAAAGTTACCCAACATTGTTCAATATTCCATAAATAAATAAATCAGTGATTCATATTATATCTTAATATTATTTTGTTTATGTTTATATACTTTGTGTAGTATGGCCTTTTCATTCAACATAGGCTCATTCTAAAAAGGTAGCCATGTATACATTTCTGGAGAGCGAGAATTATGTAGACAAAAATACATATGGCTGCATTTCGTCTTTAAAACGAATGCTTCAAGGCAGTACGACGTCATTGCTTTTTGCACTTACTCTATCAGCTGACGGCTTACCTTGTATGGACGGCTTTTCCGCTGTTACCAGTTTGTCCAGTGGCTCGCCACGTATGTTGGAGGATTTGAGATGCAGAGCAGAGTTGACTGTGATGACTGGGTTTGAGACAAAACAAAAGCCAAAAAATAAAACAAGTACATAACAGGGTGAGAATGTGGTAAAATCTGAAAACGTGGTAAAAATCAGGGGGTTTTTGTTTTGCTGGATTGCTTTTGAAAACACTGCGATTGGGTTTAGGGAAGTGGGTGGGAAGGTCAATCTGTTTTTTAAAAACACTATTGGTTGGGTTTAAGAAAGGGGGTGGGTGGGGGCTACGGTCGATTGGTCAATCAGTCAGTCAGTCATTAAGTCAGTCAATAGCGGCCTCTGGTGGATTTACGCAAGAAGAACAGGTGCGTATGCCAAAAAGAACATAGCTCCTATTTTGGACATATTTGGAAGTCTCTAAAAATGTATATAGTGGTACGTAATCAGAATCAGCCTAGGTTGTATTCATTTTATTTGTACAGATGCAATTGTATTTATTTATTGTTTACTTGCGACTGTGAAACGATGACTCATAGGGTGAAATAAATATAATCACCTTGAGCTGAAATGTTCTTGTGTGGCGAATACCTTGATGCCTTCTTCATTATAGGATCTAGTCTCCTTGAGACTCACTACATTGTTGAATCTTAGAGAGCCACGACACCATTCGCACATGCTTTAATGGATGTGTAGCTCATGGGAGATTTAAGAACAAGACATCACAATGTCTTTCCAGCATGTGCTTTCGGAGAATGGCTCTAATTGGTCTCACAGCGTGATAGATCACCATGTAAGTAGGTGTCCTGCAAAGAGCGGCCTCCTGTAATATGAACAACTGCTCCCAAAACCCTTGTTCTTTCATCTTTAATTTTCATTTCCTTGGCACAGAGCTCTCTCCATATGGCCCGATCCCTATCAGAAGTGCGAAAGCATGAGAGGAGTCTTAATTGGGCTTTAATGTCTAGTTGTAATTAAAACTGAGAGGAACAAAATATAATGGACACTCGCAGAATGATTGTCGTCCTCATCAGAGCTTGATTAAAATCTGATATGTCTTAAACGCATTAAGACTAATGAAAGAAAAATGGGAGGATTTGTTTTTTTTTCCTTTCCCTCTGTTCGTACTTCAAAATCCATTAATCATTTAGCTGATTTTTATGACCCTCATAAGAGTCAAAAGTTCGAGGATGCATCGAGTTTGGACAGTGAATCCATTTTGTTCAATCAAACAACATAAACTACTGAGTATTGTTTAATTAAATGCATGTTCCAATGTGTTCTGTTTAAAATGGAGAGTCGCTGTTGTATATTTCAGTTGACAGATGCTAAAAACAACCTCTTGGATTGCATCCACAAGCAATAAAACACATAAGCGTGAATTAACCACAATAACACAGCTCCGAGACAGCTGTGAAACTCAAGTATCTAAGTAATGGATGGGCTATCGGATGATTAGGGAATTTGGGAGCACTATGAAAAGACACAAACGGTCACGCTTTGTTGTTCCCATCCTATCATCTCCATCTATTCTGTAGTAAAACAATTGTCGTCCACCCACAGACACCTGTCGTGGTTGTTTAAGAGGAGGAGAGTTTTGGCTCTGAAAGATGCATGGGAGGAACATTATGATAAAGTAGGAGAGGGAGTTGAGTCATGCTTTTCCAAATCCGAATGACAATCTGCTCTGTGCGACTGTTAAAACAGAGGAGAAATTTGGATTTGCAATTAACTGGAGTCTTCTCTATGTGTCGTGAGGGGTTAGGTCATGTTTCTGAGTGAGAGAAGGCAGTCATGAGACAGACAGAGAAATTAAAGAGCGCTTTGAGCTTGGAGACAAATTGGCCGTTAACTTGATACGGGCTGTAAAATTTGGTTTCCGAGCAGCCGGACCTTGTAGCCTGAGAGTCGCCGCTGCGACAGAGGAATTGTGCTAATGACTCGGAGTGTTCCAGTAAATGTTATTGGTTAGACGCCCGAGCCATCGGTCTCTTCCCAGTCCAGTGAGCACATTGTTATTAATCTCTCTCTCGCGCTCTTACACACGCACACACACAAATGGATGACAGTCGATAGAATGGAAAGTTTGAAAGACCAAAGACTTCAAGTCTCACATTCATCACTCAGGCCTGCAAACACGCTCACACACACTTCAACTTTCCGAAGCTTGCTCAAACTAGAATTATCTGTGCTGCTGCAGTTATAATGGATCACTGTGGTTCTGTTCTGAAGCCTAGTGAGCCTCTTTGCTGCCTACGATACGGCATATGTATGTAGTATTGATGGGCGATGTCTTATCATTTGAAATATACTGATAAAAATTTGCCTCATAAAAATTTTTTTTACAAAACAATTGTAATAATCAATGACTATGTTTACATAGACATCAGTAATCAAATTATTAGCCTTAATTTAAGACAATAATATGGTTAAGGTGTTTACAAGAGCTGTTTTTTTTAATGATTCTTACATTATCCCGATTTACATGTTATAGCACATAATTTGATTAACGTCATTGTGTCACCACGCTATCCACATTTCCTTTCATGAGTTTCTTGTAATTTCAGGTGTTTAATTTTTAATGTGTCCACTTTAAAAGCAGTTTGTCACTTTTTACTTTCATTCAGGACAAACGTGACAAACGAGATATTGGATGCGAGTATAAACGTGAGAGTAAAGTCCCTTTAAGGCAAGCAATTTCACTTGGCGGCCGTCTTTGAAATGCCTCTCGGGCATTCTGTCTGAATGGAGAAACATAAAATTCTCCAAAACTGTTTGCCAAGCTTACGATTACACTACATATTTGGTGTCACTAATAAAGTTAAACCACAACTGTCTCATAAGTTTCATTTCTAAATGTCCGAATCAAACAAAATCGGCATATTTTCAGGTTGCCCAAGCTAATGCACATGCACACTCAAAAGGATTGTAATCACGACACCAACCTCATTTATGTGTATTTTATATGATTCTAAAATGTCTGATTAGCTGCATCAGATGTGTTTAATAATGTTATTATTAGTTATTATTAGGTTGGAGCTAAGCTTTGCTGAATAATAGGCATCCAGAAGCATAATATACATATATATTATAGGTGGGCATACAATTTATTTATTTTTTATCTAGATTAATCTCACTGTAATCTTGGAATTAATCTAGATTAATCTGGATTAAAATGGCTCATTTGAATTCTACCGAAGGCATTCAGAAAATGTGTACTACCCAAATAACGACTAAAAGTTAGTCTTTGAGATCGTGTTTCTCAGGCCAGGTGGCGTATTAGACCAGGGGCTAATCTCCTGTTTTCAAAATGCATCACAAACTGCTTGAGAAACTGTTCTACTATGATAATTGGTGATGAATTATGTCAATAAGTACAACTGAATAAGTTTAGTTTGTCACGGGGGCATGAATGAAATGTTCATGAGTGAAAGTGAATATGCTGAACTGCAGTTAAAGTCACCCAAAATTACAGGAAACTCTAACATGAAAGCACTTCACGTAAACACCTTAAATATATTATCGTCTATTAGGGCAAATACCTAGATTACAGTTGTCCATGTAAGCATAGTCAGTAGTGTATTCAAAGTAAGTGAAAGATCCAGAAGGGCATCCTGCTGATTTGATTCAAAAGGGCACTTTTTTTTTTTGTCAGACAGCTCACCGGTTTCACTTTCATTCACCGTCATTCACTTAAAAAGCACCAGCTCATTTTATTTGTATATGTTTTACTCAAACGCATAAACTCTACAGGTGCCTGATAGTTAGATATGGAGCTAACATTAATCAGATTCACTATAGTGAACTGCATTCATGTTAGCACGTCACTTTTGATGTGGTAATTTCACAGTAGAAATACACACAGGTTCAATAACTCATACTCGAAACCTACAGTGCAATTCAGCCAAGTATACATCCACTCTAAAATATCAAGGTGAAAGCCATCATAGCTTGAGCAGAATAGACCCAGCTCCCAACCCAACTTTGAGAATAGATTAACAACGTAAATTTTTTTATCGCCGCTGCGTTATCGGCGATAACAGCCCACCACTAAAATATACCACCTACTATATATATATATATATATATATA
>CAIGQZ010010775.1:1007865-1021006 GCA_903798205.1 Danio tinwini
GTGTGTGTGTGTGTGTGTGTGTGTGTGTGTGTGTGTGTGTGTGTGTGTGTGTGTGTGTGTGTGTGTGTGTGTGTGTGTGTGTGTGTGTGTGTGTGTGTGTGTGTGTGTGTGTGTGTGCATGTGTGTGTAAAATTTAAATAAAACATAGGAAAATTTCGACTTTTCTCTAAAGAACCAAGATCTCTTAGTGGATACATACTGTATGAAGTATGATAAGAAATAATTAATTATTGCTATAAATATCAGAATTTATTGTGATATCTCTACTATATAGCTTAGATGGTCCAATGTGATTAAAACATCACCTCCTCATTTTACATTTTTTACAAAAATACAGATAAACTAAACAATAACTCAAATTGAAAATAACCAACACCATGTAAATATCAAATGAACAGAGATTAATATTTGATCATATTTTATTCCTTTATTCCTTTTCTTCAGTTAATTTGTACTGTGGTTGTTTTGTGTGCTTTGTATTTGTGCACTGTTTTCAGCATTTCTGGTCTCTAGTTTGTATAAATCAGAAGCAGATATTGGGCAATGAAAATAAAATAAATAAATTACAAATAAATTGCAACTAAAAAATATGAGCAGTATAGATACGTTTGCATAATCTCTGCAACTCTAGATTATATGGATCTGGCAATGTGAGACTATAGTTTAAATGAATCTGTTTTCTTTGAATGTCACATTGACACTATAATAAAGAATGTTTATTTTGGCATTATGCTGAACAGTAAACATTTGTTTAATGTGTCACTGATTTCAAAAGACTAATAATGGAAATCGATGGGAAGCTAAACTGGGGTGCGTTTCCGAAAACCATTGTTAGCCAACTAAGGTCGCAAGTTTCGGCGTTACAAACATAGTATGTTGATTTGGCATTTCCCAAATCCGTCATTTCAACGAACATTTGCAACCTGTGTCGCAAACTTGTGCACTTGCAACGACACCTCTAGAGCTGTATTAGGTAATTTTAAGTTATAACTAATGTGATTCAAATGATAGATCTGCGACAGAGCAACTACGGTTTAAAAAAACACTCCTCACTACATTGTTCATTTCCCAAACGATGCATCGTACTATGATATAATGACAGAATTTTGATTTTTGTTTAACTAATCTAGCAAAAAAAAACATACAAAAATCTTTGAATACATTTGTCAGAAATAAAAATACATTTGATTTGTAAGCAAAATCTCAAGGTGTAGAAAACAAAGCATGTCCCAATCCTATATCACATTCAGTAATGGCAGTATAGATTATTCCGTGTAAAAATAGGACAGATTTAGCAAGAATAGTCTGGAAGTATTCTCAATTCAGCACTTGTCAGGCAATAAAATGCCTTTGTGCATGATTCTTCTCAAAGTTGCTTTGGATAAAAGTGTCTTTTAACTTAATATATGTAATGCTAGCCTCACCACTGACTTTGACGTGATGGGCAAAAGTTTCAGTGAGATTAATAATAAATTCAGAACCATGCTAATTAAAAAGTTGCCAAAGCTTTTCACTTCTTCAGAATTTCAGCCTTCAACTAAAAAATGAACATGAGTTTACAAAAACAAGATCTTAGCAGTCCCTAGGTGCAAAATTTAACCCAACGTTAATGAGGACAAAAGGTGATTAATTTACTTTGAATTTTTTGGACGATGATTCATCTTATGATTTACAGTAGATAAATGGACTAAGTTAGCAGGTTAATGCTTTACCACGATCAATGGAAACTGTGTTAGTTAACGTCAAAAACCAGCAGAGCTGCAGGAGATTCCAAAGACTGTCCTGATCTGACATGCAAGCTTGCTTATCTTCACTGCCCTTGTAATTTATTTGTACTTTCTTTTGCTCAGTACAGTGTATTCTGGGACAAGTTGTGAAGAGTACATGCAGATACTGCCTGAATTTGGGAAAAGGAAGGTAGAGCAAGTTACTCAAAATGTTTACACTTAAAAAAGTTTTAGCAAACTTGCACTTGACACTTTCTTATAATCACTCCATATCTCTAAAAATAAATAAATAAATAAATAAATAAATAAATAAATAAATAAATAAATAAATAAATAAATAAATAAATAAATAAATAAGCATTGTCCATTTATGAAGTGTGCTTTACACAGGTGAGTGGGCTTGACAAACCACCTGTGAAAACACACTTCTTTCTATAAAACAAACACTCCTTACTCTAGCACTTAATTCTCTGAGCACTAACAGTTCCATTGTATAATTAACACTTCTTGTGTGTATTGCCTCTTCTTGTTGAATAACTGAATACCTTCACAATTGTAAGTCACTTTGAAAAAAATCATCTGCTAAATGACTAAATGTCTAATGTAAAATTGAAGAATTCGGTAACACTTTATAATTATACACAACAAATCGTTTATTAGCAAATAGTGAATTCATTATTTGTTGAACTCTACATTAACAGACATTAGTAAGCAGTTTATAACAAATGCTCTGTTCTTGACTTAAAATCTGCTTAATAATTGTTCTTTCAAACTTTGTTACGGATTAATTTTGTATGACTAATTAAGTATTGCATTATTTACACATCACCTGTATTTAAGAGTAGTTGTTGTTTAAGAACATTCAGAATGAGCTAGGAAATCCTTAATAAACTATTCAAATCAACATTTATATATTATTATTCAGGCATATACTAATAGTTAATTTGTATGTAAATAAATGCTTTATTGACTCAACTTCATCCAGTTCTGTGGCCTAATCTAAAGTGAGGACGATTTATGGTTTATAAATTTCTAATAAATGACAATTAAAGGCTCAGTATCAAATGAACACTGCATCTTTGTAAAATTACTGTAAAATTTAAACATTGCTTAATAACAGGAGTGGCAAAATACAACATAAAATTGGATATAATAATTGTCTATAATAACAGCAATAATATAATAATTTAACAATATATTATGATACAACATTTCAATGTTATTTAGCAATGTTTAAAATGCACAGTAATTTTATTTTAGTTAAGATTGCAAAGACTTATTTTTCATTTGATACAGTTTCATTTGTGTATCTTCAAATGAATATAAATGAATAAAGTCCTTAATTTTTCCCCCTGTTTAGACTATAACTGAGCCTTTAATTGTCATTTATAAGGGATTTATAAAGCATAAATAGTTCTTACTTTAGATCACAAAACTGGATGAAGATAAGTTAATAAAGCATTTATTAACATACAAATTCACTATTATTATATGCCTGAATAATAATTAAAAAAGTTTATTAATCACAATGGAATAGGATGAAAAGACTAGGATGGGCCGGTATAAGATTCTGACGGTATGATACCCTTGGATAAAAATATCACGGTATCACGGTATTGTGATTACTGCTCTAAAATATATATATTTTTTTTATGTCTGGGTAAAAAGCACAAACTTTTTTACCCTTTGAAAACAATATATTTTATTTTTTGAATCATAATATTTGGGAGCAGTAACAGATCAGGCTAAATTTAAATGAATCATTGACTTCTGCTGTCTTTATTAGTTTTCAAAACACAGATGTCTTTACAATTTAAAACAGCATCTTTGGATATTTCTTTCTGCTGGAGATACTGTTGTCCTAAAAAAACAATAAAAAAAATGTAAATAAAAATCGTACACATACCTTAGGAATGGTAATACAGACAATTTTGGCGGTTTTAAAACCTTAACTTTTCCAAACCGTGGTATACCTAGAAAACCCATCCCATGCCTAGAAAAGACAATTACCAAAGTAAGAAAATACAATTATTCAGCACATTATACATGTGCTTTTGAGTCAAAAATAGAGCATTTGTGTCTGCAATTATAAACTGCTTACTAAAGTCTATTAATGTAGAGTTAATGCTTAACAGATATTAAATTCACTATTTGCTAATGATTAATAAATGATTCATAGTGTGTAACTATAGTGTTACCAAGTATTTTTTCATTAATAGTATTTTATTGTATGGACTATCTATAAGTATGGCAGAAAGAAGATTTTTCAACACATTTCTAAACATAATAGTCTTAATAACTATTTTCTAATAATTAAATTATTTTATTTTTGCTATGATTACAGTAAATAATTTGACTAGATATTTATCAAGCCACTAGTATTCAGCTTAAAGTGACATACAAAGGCTTAACTAGGTTAATAAGGTAACTTGGCAAGTTAGAGTAATTAGGCAAGTCATTGTATAACAGTGGATTGTTCTGTAGACAATCAGAAAGATATATATAGCTTAAGGGGGATAATAATATTGCCCTTAAAATTGTATTAAAACAATTCTATTTCTTGCTAAAAATAAATCAAATATTATTTTGTCTAGAAGATAATAATATTCCAGCAAACACTGTGAAAAATCCCTTGCTCTGTGACACATCATTTGGGAAATATTGGAAAAAGAAATCAAAGGAGGTCTAATACATTTTGCTTCAACTGCATGTCTAAATGACTAAATTTTTTCAATAAAAAAAATTGATTGGAAAAAACAAAAATGCTTTTGCTTCAATTCCACGAATGGTCTGATATTGCTTTAACTTAAAATTGAGCTGTTGCTCATAATTTGAATGTGAAGTTTGAATAAAACTGCAATAACCATGACCCTTGCTATGAATTCTCTCATACCACCCACCTTCCTGCAGACAAAATATGATGTAGATAAGTGTGTATGCATGCCGCTATTCAGGTAAAGCAGCAGGGAGGTATGTTTAATACATGAAATGCACAGTTGGACACCCACTTGTCCAAATGAATACTTCAAATTATAAAATATAATCCTCCTCTCACAATTTCAATTTCTCCTTCCCTCCACTCCATCACGCCCACACATAAACTCAAGCATACAAAATGTGCTGTAGTTTTATACTTGTGTACACGTTCTTGCATCATTTTCTCAACCGTATTCCCCAATGGGATTACTCAGACAGGAATTACCTGATCTTAAAGAGCACAAGCTGGCCTTTTTTTTATTTTCAGAAAAGAAAAAACACATCTTGAGTGCATACGGGTGTGCAGTGAAAAGAAAAAAAAGAACCTTCAATAACACCCGGTCTGCGCTCTCCATTTGTGTTAAAAAAAAAAGGTGAATAGAGGGTAGGGGAAAATTCTCCATCTAAATTCCGAAGGCTGGAGTCCTTCAGGGTAAGTGCTTCTCGCCAGTGCCATATAAAACGTGCCGGAATGAGAGAGAAGCTTTGATGAGAATCTCCTCCATAATGTGGAAGTGATGGAGAGACACAGAAAAAGTGAGAAATGTGTCAGACAGGAAAAACAAAAAAAAAGAATGCAAAAATATGTCAGAAAAGGTATCATGGGAAGATAACGAATTATAAAGTAAGCTTTACAGTTTGCATATAAGACTCTTTTTTTTTTTTACAATAATCTAAATCCAAATGCCTCACAGCAAGAAGGTCACTGGTTCAAGACCCAGCTGGACCAGTTGGCATTTCTGTGTGGAGTTTGCCTGTTCTTCCCAAAATGGCATGGGTTTCTTCCAGGTTTCTGTTCTATGGGTGCTCCGATTTCCTCCACAATCCAAAGACATGCACTATAGGTGAATTGAATAAACTAAATTGGCCGTAGTGTATGACTTTGTGTGTGAATGTGAGAGTGTATGGGTGTTTCCCAGTACTGCGTTGTGGCTCTGGAAGGGCATTTGCTGCGTAAAATTGAAACTAAGTCAAAGGAAAATGAACAAATGAGTTTAGAAAAAGCCCATATCTAAATAAATAAAATCCTAAAATACAGTTTATAATAAACCCAAGATCAGCTGTTAGATTTTGGTGACAGCATCAAATTAAATTTTCAAAAATGATTTCATATACATAGAAAATTAAATGTAAGCTATCAACTATACGATTTCAAATAACTTTTGTAAAAAAAAATATGTCAAAATATGGGTGAGATAATGCTTTCACACTAAAAAAATATCTGTTAATTAACCGTTTCCACTTTTTTTTTATGGTTGTGAATTGAATTGTCATCTTGATCTCTGCTCTGTCAACTTTTGATGTTGAAAATTCAACTCTACAGTTGACAAACAAACTGTCAAACAAATAACATTTTAGTATTTTAAAATAACAGAATGTAAAGGAATTACTATATAGAGAAATAAGTCTGTAAAATAACAGAATATGTACTGGCAGTTTAATACAAAGTTTTTCTACCAAAATACACAAAACCAACCCAGACAATATATCACTTTAAACTATTAGAAATGTTAATAAAAGACACTTTTTCAATCTTTTCAAGGTTAAAAGTTATTGAAAGAAAGATCAAGGCCCTATAATGTATTTCAGAAGCATAATTAAATAGGAAAAAATTAAAACATGACTAAATAAAAACACAGCGTACTGTTAATTTACAGATATTTTTACAGCGCATGTTCATTTAGCATTGTGCATATATTCATGTAAAATAAAGTACACTTATTTGAACTTGAACTTACTGAAATATATAAAATAATAATTGATCAAACTAAAGATTGTTAGCTTTAAAATGAGGAAAATCTTAGACAAATGGAATAGTAAAGCATAAAGCATACCTCATCAAATGAGTCTTGATTGTAATATGTATGTGTAACGTAATCTGTAATGTGTATTTATATAGTGCATTTATTGTGTATGGCCATACACCTAAAGTGTTTCACAATCATGGGGCGGGGGTGGTTCTCTCCTCACCATCACCAGTGTGCAGCATCCACATGGTTGATGTGACAGCAGCCACAGGACAATGATACCAGAGCGCTCATCACACACCAGCTATAGATTGATTTCACGCGGCCGCCATTATTAACATCGAAATCGAGGCTGCGGTGGGAAGAAACCCGGAAGTATCGCCTGAGTCACACAGGAATATTGTGTACCTGGCTGTATATCTTATCAGAGAAGAGAAAGTCCCACAAATGTATCATTTTACCACCTTCCGAGTGACCCGAAGGACCCGAATTGTGAATGAATAGTGAAAATAAAAAGGGTTTTTTGACCTCATTTTCAGCTAAATTAAGGGAAATGGCACTACTTAGCTAATGTTTTCTTTTTTCTAAACACTTATTTTAGATGCCTTTCATCAAACTTAAGTTAATAAACTGATTTTTTCACTATATTAGACTTGTCAAGATACAAAATTTCCGTAATGAAATAAAAAAACACCCATTTCTCGTTAACATTTAAGGCTCTGTTGATGGCGTTCTTAAACAGCGCTGATTGGCCATTGAGTTCACGTGCTCAACAGAAAGTACTATAATTGGCTGTGAGGTCATCAGTTCACCAAACTTACAGCTGTTTACTGAGGGCAAACACAGACGAACGATCCAATGTCCGTCTATGTGTGTTTTCAATCTGTGAAGAGCGGAGAACTGATAACTTTCACAGTCATTCTGTTGAGCACTGGTAAATACTAAGGCAAATCAGCTGTGTTTATGAGCGCGCTCAGCTGCGTTTCAAGAGTTCACACTTAGCTGATGATTTATTATAAAGCTTGTTTGGCATGCTGTCCCGGGAGAGAGCCCTGAGCTCATAAGATCCTCGAGCCCGGGGCTCCCTCCCGTTGCAAGGCAAAAGGGGAGATTGAGCTCAGGTAGATCTCGAGAACTCCCCTGTCATAGTAATTGAATAGCAGATAGTAGTTCTCTTTAACAAGATAGGTACTAGGTTGGGAGCAAGTCTATAGTGTTGATTAGTCAATAACTTAAGTTGCATGTTTTTAATTGGTGGGAGGAAACCGGAGAACCCGGGGGAAACCCACGTGAGCACGGGGAGAACGTGCAAACTCCACACAGAAATGCCCGCTGGTTTGGTAGAATCATTGAAGCCTAGAATCATTGACATTCTTGCTGTGAGGCAACAGCGCTAAGCACTGGGCCACCGTGTCACCCATCTAGGAAGGAGGAGAAATAGGGGCGGAAGGGGGGATTCTTTAAAGCGAAGATAGAGGTGATACGTAACCCGGGGTATTTGTAGTAGCTTAGGGATCGTCTGATTGGTGCATAGTGAATTTGGATAATGTGGTCCAGCCGCTAGCAATCATAAGCACGTGATCCTCTCGAAATTAGTTTATGAACAAACTTCACTTAAACAACACTGTTACAGACAACATGAGGATGTGCTATAGAGGACTGCATTGTTTTATCGCTCACCGGGTTACATGGGTTGAAGCAGGAAAGCGTCCCCACGGTGTTTACCTGGTGCCATGAACTGAAGTCTAGGAGGACACTTAAGCATATTACTCTTAAAGAGATTGTAACGTTGTTTGATGCCTAATATGCTTTTAATTGTTTAAAGGGCACCTAGGTTACCCCTTTTTGCAGATTTAATATAAGACTTTTGTGTCCCCAGAATGTGTCTGTAAAATTTCAGCTCAAAACATCCTTCAGATTATTTATTATAGCTTTAACTAGTTTGTGTTTAATACCTCTCAACAGATTTTTGCTGTTTCTGTGTACTGGGCCTTTAAGGGCAAATTTGACAGGATACAGATTAATATCCACTGCTGTATGGATATATGTTACGTTAATGTACAAAATAAACCTGATTTAACATCCACAAACCAGGATTGAAGCGTCTTTTATAATTGTACTAACATGCGGCTGTGGTGATGAAGTAAAGCTGAAGTGAATTGCTGTAATTCATTACAAACATGCACTGTTTTAAAAGATTTTAAACTAGTAAAACTCAGTCTTGATCACATTTGATGATTCTAGCGAACTGAACAGACCTTTTATTTACGGTTGATTTGTGCACGCCCTGTCTTGTGGATATGATTATACACATTACTAAGGAGACATGTTAATACCCGGCTGTCAATCAATTTGGTGGGCGGGGGGACCGCACTCCTACGTCAAGTCTCAAAACCGCTCCAATTGGTCCAGCGTTTTTATGTTGTTAAATTGAAAAAAAGGACTGGGTGTGTTTACATCACCCCAATATGACGGTCTATACATTATACATACACATATGTCTGTCCAAACAGCCTGAAAAGTTTGATTTTTCACTATAGATGCGGTTTAAAATAAACTGAACTGGATCATATTAAAGTGTTGTTTACACCATTTCTGCATTTTGAAGTCACACCAACAGCTGGAGGTTTGTAGTACACAGCATGTTGTTGCAATGTTTACAGTGCTGATCCTACACTTCCAGGTTTCTTCCCACCGCAGCCTCGCTTTCGTGTTTTAAAATGGCGATCACATGAAATAAGCGTATAATTGGAGTGGAGAGACAGTGATACAGCCAATTAAGTGGATGGGGATGATTGGGAGGCCATGATGGGTAAGGGCAAATGGAGGGAATTTGGCCAGGACACCGGGGTTACACCCCTACTCTTTACGAGAATTGCCATGAGATTTTTAATGACAACACATAATCTGGACCTCGGTTTAACGACTCATCTGAGAAACAGTGCTCACACAGACTGCAGGTTGAGCGCCCCCTGCTGGCCTCACTAACACCACTTCCAACATCAACCTAGTTTTCCCATGTGGTCTTCCATCCAGGTACTGACCAGTCTCAGCCCTGATTAGCTTCAGTGAGTAACCGATCTTGGGCTGCAGGACGATATGGCTGTGGCATGTGTATGTATGTACAGCGCTCAGCATAATTGCGTACACCCCATTTTAAAAATGAATATTTGTATCAATTTCTTAGTAAATAGACAATGTATTTTGGTGCCATTGAACAAAAACAGATTTATTAAACAGGCATATTTATTAAAATAATATTTTAGTCACCAAACATTGAGAAATTGAAAAAAATTATACAAATAAGTTCAAGCAAAATATTGCAAAAATAAATTACAACCTACAAAATGTCAACACAATTTTTCAATTTTTTTTTTGCTTCCTTTGATTTTTTTAAATATTTTTCTATAACATATAAACTTGGGTGTACTAGTTTTTAGACTGTTATTGTAACAAAATTGTTATTTTGTTAGATAAGCTCCAGATTTGTATAGCTATATAGCTTCCTATTAAAAATACAAATTTAAAAAAACAGATTTGTGAGGGTTTACTTATATATGCTGTGCACTGTATATACAGTTGAAGTCAGAATTATTAGCCCCCCTTTGATTTTATTTATTTTTTCTTTTTAAAATATTTCCCAAATAGTGTTTAACAGAGCAAGGAAATTTTCACAGTATGTCTGATAATATTTTTTTCTTCTAAAGAGAAACTCTTATTTGTTTTTTTTTATTTTAAATTTTTTAAACGCCATTTTTAAGGTCAAAATTATTAGTCCCTTTAAGATATATATTTTTTCGATAGTCTACAAAACAAACCATCATTATACAATAACTTGCCTAATTACCCTAACCTGCCTAGTTAACCTAATTAACCTAGTTAAACCTTTACATGTCACTTTAAGCTGTATAGAAGTGTCTTGAAAAATATCTAGTAAAATATTATTTACTTTTTTTATCATGGCAGAGAACAAATAAATCAGTTATTAGAAATAAGTTATTAAAATTATTATGTTTAGAAATGTGTTGAAAAAAAATCTCTCCGTTAAACAGAAATTGAGGGAAAAATAAACAGGGGGGCTAATAATTCTGACTTCAACTGTATGGATGTATGTATGCATGTATGTATGTATGTATGTATGTATGTATGTATGTATGTATGTATGTATGTATGTATGTATATGTATGTATTTGCCATATATTATCACAATGACTCAAAAAGAAGTGAATTGCTTCAATTATATGGTAACACATGCATGCAAAGGCAGTTGACTGTTGCTAACAGAGAGCATTTTAAATGGCTTTGGTTTTAGGTAGCATTAAGACTTAAAAGGCTTGTACACTGAACAAATATATATTTCTGGTGTGGTAAAATTGAATACATTTACTGTTGTCATTTCTTAATATTAATTGTCAGGGATAACTAGAATGTCCTAAGTAAAATTATAAGTATTTACACATTTACTTCGTGTAATAAATAAACTGAGTGGGAAGAGTATATAAATATTAGTATTTACTTGTAATATTTAAATGCTTTCTATTTATTACAAATAAACCTAGTAATATTAAATATATATTTTAATCAAAAAGTATTGCCTTGGTCGGCCTATAGTAATGTCACATCCATTTATTAAAAATTGATGAGTGAAAATACTACAGAAAAAAAAGAAAAAAAATCTGGCAACCAACTCATTTTTGGAGCAGTAAAACATGCAGAAATACTGTCATTACTACCATTACTCACATTTAATGCAGACTGACAGAGAATATCTTTTATCAAAAGATGCAGATGTTGTTCGACTAAACTTTGATAGTTAAATCACATGCCTGACTAGTGATTTATATTTAATTTTATTTGTGATCAAAATCTCTCTCATCATCCCTGCCTGATTTTTCGCTCTTACACATACATGCCTGGCAGGAAATAAATCACATGCCTCTCATGTCTGTCAGCATCACACGCAGGCCTAAGGCACTGATTAGAGCTCGACACTGGATCTGACCCCCTGGTGTTGTGGGTTTGAGGGTGGGTTGAGATGGGACGGGGGTTGGTATGTCATATTGCCCTGACAGGTCAGGCTGTTTATAGGAGGCTCATTGAGATTCCCCCTCTAGAGGCAATGCAGCTCTGCCTGTCTGGTCCTGACTGACAGGTAAGTCCTTGTGGTGGCTGCTTGCCCATGGAGCAAAGGGCAGCATGACAGAAACAAAACAGTGGAAATTTCCTCTAATGAGTGCTTAACCTTGATGGCGTGGGGTCAATAATTATAACCCTATGCCTCGGCATATAAAGTTAACAGTACAGCTACTTCATAATACTACAGTTGGTCAAAATTATTCGCCCCCCTGTGGATTTCTTTTTTTTATATATTTCCCAAATGATGATTAACAGAGCACAACATTTTTTTACAGTATTTCCTATAATATTTCTTTCTTCTGGAGAAAGTCTTATTTGTTTTATTTCACCTAGAATAAAAGTAGTTTTTTTAATTTGTTTAAACTCATTTTAAGGTCAACATTATTAGCCTCCTTAAGCGATATATATTTTTTTGATTGTCTACAGAACAAACCACTATTAGACAATGATTTGCCTAACTTGCCAAATTAATCTACATTGTAAAAAAAAATAAAAAATCTGTAATTTTACAATTCATTTCCAGTAGCTGGTGTGCCGGATAAAAAAAACGTAAAATAATGGTCGTTAAATTACAAAAATTTACTGTAAAATAACAGAGGTTGAATTACAGAAATTTACCAAAAATTAAAATTTAATGAACTTTCTGTTTTTTACAGTAAATTTCTGTAATTTAACAGCCGTTATTTTAAGTTTTTTATCCGGCACCCCAGCTGCCAGAAATAAACTGTAAAATTACGGATTTGTTTTACAGTGTAGTTAGCCCTTTAAATAACACTTTAAGCTGAATACTAGCATCTTAAAATAAATGTGTTATTAAAAATTAGTTATTAAAACTATTATTTTTATAAATGTGTTGAAGAAATCTTCTTTCTGTAAAACAGAAATTGGGGGGAAATACACAGGAGGGGTGGATTAATAATTCAGGAGGGCTAATAATTCTAACTTTAACTGTATGGCCAAGTTTACTTTAGGTGGTAAAAGAATGTTTGCTACTGAAAAATAATTTCCACTTTTCAGTGAAAATTTCTTAAAAGAACCATTCTTTGTCTTAGTGTATATGTAATGATATTTTAATCATTTGAGTAATATTTTTTTCATTATGAAAAACTTGTTAAAGGTTTCATGGATGTTAAAGATACTTTATTAAAGCTGTGATACCAATGAATAACCTTTATGTCAATGTGAATTTTATTTATAGCACTATTAAATACAACCAGAGGTTGACCAATGTGCTGCACAATACACATCACAACAAAAAATATATATAAAATTACAGCTATATGGATGCAGAATAATCATCTCTTTAGATGACAGAAAAGACCAACCAGGCTGATGCGCAATCAACATGTCAGACAGATAAGGAGACAAGCCATTCAGTGATTTAAAAAACAAAATTTTTTAAAAGTGACTTGACAGGCAACCAGTGCAAGAGCATAAAACTGGTGTAATGTGCTCTTTGGGGACAGTATCTCTGAGCTGGTGTATGTTTTGCCATTTTGTTACTGGAATGGATGGATGGATGGATGGATGGATGGATGGATGGATGGATGGATG
>CAIGQZ010010775.1:1027620-1037813 GCA_903798205.1 Danio tinwini
TGTGTGTGTGTGTGTGTGTGTGTGTGTGTGTGTGTGTGTGTGTGCAATAAGGGAGAGAACTGGAACTAGTGTGTGTGAGAGGTGCATGATGGGATTTGAAGTCCAGTTTTATGACAGATTTGTAGTGTTCCAGCAATCTCCAGCGATGTAACTGCTAGATTGCTGGAACACTACAAATCTGTCATAAAACTGGACTTCAAATCCCATCATGCACCTCTCACACACACTAGTTCCAGTTCTCTCCCTTATTGCACACACACACACACACACACACACACACACACACACACACACACACACACACACACACACACACACACACACACACACATATATACACAGCTGGAAACGATTGATTACATGGACTGAATATTCACCTCTCACACACACACACACATTGCTGAGTCTCATTGTATGTTTACCTGTAACATTGCAAAGTGTTTTCTTTGTCTAGTCTTACCGTGCCTTTAGATATTTGCCTTGTTTCTTTGTTGAATTGAATTGAATTGAATAAAATTTTTATTTGACAGGTTTTAGACAAGCTGTACAAAAATACAAGTATCCCATACATTTTGAAATAAAAACTGTTGAAGATAAAAACACAATAAAGCCCTGGGCTTGTTTCCATTGTGGTCCTCGCTGTTAAAATAAAACAAGTATGGCTTCAAAATACAGATGATGCATAAAACAAACAGTACCTCCACATTTTAAAACAGGAACAAAATAATTCACAAATACAATTATTGCTTCATACATTAATGTTTCTTTTCTGCCTAGTCACTCCATCAATCAGGGGTCGCCACATGAACTGCCAACTCATCCAACACACATTCCACGCAGCGAACGCCCCTCCAGCCGCAACCCCATTCACAATCAAATAACATATAAAGTAATACATCCTCATCCACCATGCAAACTAATCCTTAGCAAACAATTATCAACCGATCTCTGCCTGTGACCACGACTACACTATTAGATTTTTTTTTTAGGAATTTTTTAGAGTATTTCCTCAGTTTCTTCATCTTATTTGGTTTATTGTTGGCTATAGAATAAAAGTAGTTTTTAGTATTTTAAGAACATTTTAATGTCAATATTATTAGCTCCCTTAACCAATATTTTTTGTTTGTCTACAGAACAAATGACCGTTATACAACTATTGCCTAATTAGTCCAACTTGCCCATTTAACTTAAATAACCTAGTTACGTCTTTAAATTGCGCTTTAAGCTAAATACTAGTGTCTTGAAAATATCTTGTAAAATATTATATACTGTCATGTTGACATAAAATAAATCAGTTCTTCAAAATGAGTTTTTAAAACTATTATGTTTAGAAATGTGTTGATAAAATCTCTCAGTTAACCAGAAACTGGGGAATAAAATATGGGTTGGGTGGAGGGAGGGGGCTAATAATTCAAGACAGCTAATATTTCTAACTTAACTGCATGTTTAAATATTCATTCATTCATTTTCGGTTTAGTCCCTTTATTAATCTGGGGTTGCCACAGCGGAATGAACAGCCAACTTATTCAGATGTCCTTCCAGCTGCAACCCATCACTGGGAAACATATATACACTTCAATTTACACACATACACTATGTAAAAATTGTGCTTACCTAATTCACCTGAACTTATGGGTGAAACCGGAGCATCCGGAGGAAACACACACACACATGGGGAGAACTTGCAAACTCCACACAGAAATGCCAACTGACCCAGCCGAGGCTCAAACCAGCGACCTTCTTGCTGTGAGACGAGAGCACTACCCACTGTGCCACAGTGCTGCCCTATATTTGAATATATTAGCTATAATTGTATATACTGTACATGCTGATAAATGGCCATATATCAGATTTCTGTATGCAAAAAAAAAAATGATCAAATGTTTTGTGTTTGGCTTTGGCAACCCAGAATGACCCTCATTATTGGTTTTGGTTCCTCTTTTACAGTTAAAAGCCAATATTGTGTATCAAATGGTTTTATAAAATGACAAACATAATGAGGACTTCCCAGAAGTTCAGTCTATTTTCAAATGATGAGCCAGCAAAATGCACGCGGCACTGACTCCAGGTGTCTCATGATTCAGAAATAAAGTGAACAATGAAGACTCATTCGTAACCAAATAAAAAAAAAAACTGGGAATGCCTGGAAAAGTAATTGATTAAAATATCAGGTAAAACACTAATCGATCAAACTATTGATGAATCGCTTGTTAGGATGCCTAATCAAAGACGCAAATCCTCATCGAGTTTTGTCCCAGGCTTCATTGATTAAGCATTATTAAAGGAACATATGCTCATGTATTGACTGCCTGTTAAATGTAAATCAGCAAGCAGAGAGCATGACAAATGATCAGGGTGTTTACAGACTTCATTATTCATAAGCCATTCCAGGAAGATGCCGTAATATAATGTAAATAATGCTCCCTCCTCCCCCACCGAAGCCCATGGGAAGTGATCTAACAGAGAAGAGTGCAGTGAAAATTATGAGGAACTCTGTAGGAAGTAGGTGTTTAAATCTCTTCCATCAATCGCTGAGGCCTAAAGAGACAATCTGGAAATGCTGATCCAGCAATTAGTGCTGTTTAATCGCATGTGGGTGGAATCACATTAAATATAGATGCAAATATTTTGATCTAGTAGCAGTCGTCGATTCAAATAAAAATGCATTACACATGGTACAAAAATGTTCATGCTGGACCTTCTTGTCGAAATGCAGTGACAAAAATTAACCATGTTGAGAATTCCTAATGGAAAACCGTACCCCAAAATGACTAAACAATTTTGGTCTGTACTATGGACGCAACTTCGATTTTGTGTATGTGAAACAGGTGGAAAGAGTAACAAAATATTCTACTCAAGTTAAAATGCTGTTACTTCCCAAAAGTTTTACTTAAGCAATGTAGTTACATGGCTAAAAATCTACTCGAGTAAAAGCAAAGTTAACTCATTAAAAATGTACTCATAAATAAAAAGTAACTATTTCTCAAAAGGGACAAGAGATATAAACTTTAAAAATGAAAGAAAAATACCAAATAATGTTATATAATTATTCACAAATTCTAATGCAACATCTGCTATGTTAGCTAAATTGTGCATAGATATTTAAGTCCCTGTTAATATCTAATCCTGGTAAACGAACATTAGCAATGTTACAAACACATTTGAGCAAGTTACTTCCAAAATGTAACCCATTAAATATCACTAGTTTTTTGTAATTATTTATATTACAATATTAATGTCTCAGAAATGTATTACACTATTTTGTATTACTTTTAGGTTACTTTAAACAAAATAACCGCAGAAGTATGACAACATTTTTACCTAGTTATGCCTTTAAATTTCACTTTAAATTGTATAGAAGTGTCTTAAAAAATCTCGAGTAAAATATTATTTACTGTCATCATAGCAAATATAAAATAAATCAGTTATCTGAAACGAGTTATTAAAACTATTATGTTTAGAAATGTGTTGAAAAAATCTTCTCTCCGTTAAACAGAAATTGCAGAAAAAAATAAACAAGGGGGCTAATAATTCAGGGGGGCTATTAATTCTATATATCTTTCTGCTTTGCATGTAAGGCATGTATGACCCAATAAATGCTTCGATAATATCCACTGATTTTTATATAGTCAATCAAATGAACATAAAATATAAAAAAATGCATCAAATATTTGTTTGGGCTCGAAATACAAAACCACATTTAAAACAGTTTTTGTATAAGTTTGCTTAAGTTGCACACTAGTTTGATTATGTATAAATATCATTATAACTATATTGTATTAAAGGCCTACTGTACATCATGCTGACAACCAAAAACACAATTATTATAACATAATAATTATTATGTTATCACAGGCGATTGTCTTCTTAGTGTACCTGAAAAGGTGTTTTTTTTAATAGAATAAAATTGTTTAAGTTTAAATGTCACTTTTGGTCAATTTAAAGAATGGTTGACCCAAACAATACAAATTTTGTCTTGATTTATTCACCCTTTACTTGTTTCAAACCTGTATTAGATAATTTTTTTCTGTTACACAGAGAAGAAGATATTTAGAAAAATGCTTGGAAGGCTGCAACCATTGACCCCTATAGCATTTATAGGAGCAAATGTTTGTTTTGAGTTTACCTATTCCTTTAATGAATTGTTGTTTAATAACTACACTGAAACAAAATTATGTCTGCAAAACTGTTGCAAACAATTTATTTGTGTTGAATTTAAACAAACAATAAAATTTAATAAAATTCTACTTAATTTGTTTGTTTAAATTCAGCCCAAATAAATTGTTTACAGCCACTTAACATAAAAAATTTATTAAATCCAAGGAATCATCTCTGAATGATTTTTTTCAGTGTACATTATTTAATTTGCTTGAAATACTACTACTACTACTAATAATAATAATACTTATTATTATCATTATTATCATTATTATTTATTATTATTATTATTATTATTATCATTTTTATTATTATTATTATTATTATTATTATTTTTACTATTATTATTATTATTATTATTATAAAAATCTTACTGACCCAAAATATTTTGAAGAGTTGTGCAGTCACACACATTACATCTTTACATTTAATATTATTATTATTATTTTTTTATTATTATTAAATATGATGTTCCACAGAGGCAGCTTGGTGGCTCAGTGGTAAGCACTGTCGCCTTTCAGCAAGAAGGTTGCTGGTTTGAGTCCCGGATGGGCCAGTTGGCATTTCTGTGTGGAGTTTGTATGTTCTCCCCGTGTTCGAGTGGGTTTCCTCTAGTATCCCCCACAGTCCAAAGACATGCACTAAAGTGAATTAGATAAACTAAATTGGCTGTACTGTATGAGTGTGTATGTGAATAAGTGTATATGAGTGTTTCCCAGTACTGGGTTTTGGCTGGAAGGGCATCTGCTGCATAAAACATATGCTGGAATAGTTGGTGGTTCATTCCGCTGTGGCAGCCTCTGAAATAGAGACTAAACTGAAAGAAAATAAATGAATGTTCCACAGTTGAAATATACACAGGCAAATTCATGAAAACCATATTCCATTGAGTCTTGTCTCATACCTGATTATAACTGATGTTATTTAAACAAATACATCCTCATGTACCATATATGAACGCATGCCAAAGATTTTCTGCATGATACATCTATTAAAGTATCAATCTGAAACAATCATGTGGCTTCAAAAGACCTGAACGCATGACATACTGTGATATCATGGGGCTCTCTGATCATTCGTACAGCCGTATCCCTGATATCATGAATTGCAAATTGCGAACTGGAACAGGACTGCCTGAGTGAAGATGAAAGAGCGCCATTGTAAGCGGTTGCCAAGCAAGCAATGTCAAAATACCTTTCAAAGATGCCTTCAATGCTTTCTCCTGTCCACCATCACACCTATACAACAGACGCAGTGATGTGAATAAATGCTACAAGAAATCGTATTTGCCTCCTGGATTTCCTGAAGCTATGGAGTGGTTGTGTGTCTCGCTCAAGGCCAAATAAGTATAACGAATTGGCATGGGAATTTTCAGATCTCAAGAGAAAATGTAACTATTTTATGTCAGAAAAAGGGCTAAACCATGTGAATTCAACCACTTTCATTTGTATGAAAATTTAAGATTTTTTAAAGGAACTGTGCCCCAAACCATAGCCCTAACCTTACTTCTCATTGGGGGCTCTTTAGTTAAGATAACAATTCACATAATTTACTACAGGCTTATTACCTGCCTATTATTAAACTATGATCTATTTATTAGCACTTACACTCTCAGAGAAAAAGGTATGCAAGTTGTCACTGGGGTGGTACCTTTTCAAAAGGTACAAATTTGTACCTAACAGGTCCATATTAAGAGTGAATAAAGTATGATCTTATTTCACATTCATAGTCAACATAATCTTATTCTGAAAACGTAACTCTACACTCTCAGAAATAAAGGTATGCGAGCTGTCACTGGGGTGGTACATTTTCAAAAGGTACACATTTGTACTTGAAGTGTCCATATTTGTACCTCAAAAGTATATATTAGTACCTATACATTTTAAGAGAAACACTTTTGTACTTTTTAGGTACAAATATGTACCCTTGAGGTATTAATATGGAGCTTTTAGGTACAAATTTGTAACAGTGACAGCTCGCGTACCTTTTTTTCTGAGAGTGTATTTACATTCTGGAGATTGTGAACTATGTAGCCAGAGGCACATCTGGCTGCTTTTTTTCCCCTTTAAACAAAACGCTGTATGCAGTATTACACTGTTCCTTTTCACGCTTACCAGCTGATCGCTTAGCTTCGTGTGTGCGGCTTTTACCAGTTTTTCCAGTGGCTCGCTGCGTACATCAGCGGACTTGACCACAAGGTTCGAGTCAGGCAAAAATCGGTTCCAGAAAGCAGGTAAAAAAAAACAAAAGCCACAAAAAATAAAATAAACAAGTAAATAACAGGGTGATAATGTGGTCAAATCTGAAAACATGGTAAAAATCAGGTGAGGGCTTTTCCTTTTCTGGATTGCTTTTTAAAACACTATCGGTTGGGTTTAGGGAAGTGGGTGGGCGGGTCAATCTGTGCTTTTGAAAACATTATTGGTTAGGTTTAGGAAAGGAGGGGGTTGGATAAGTCGATCAGTCAGTCAGCCAGTCAGTCGACAGCAGCCTCTGGTGGATTTATGTGAGAAGAGCAAGTGCAATGGCACTCGCAACAGAAATTTGCAAGATTTGCAGTCTAAATCACTATGACGTAGTGGACCAGGCCCAATATGTAGTGGACATGGTAATGCCCACACTACTGTGATGGTTGGGTTTAGGGTGGTGGGAGGTGTAAACGACTGTCCACTACATAGTGGACCTGGTCCAGTACACATCAAGCAGTGAGCTGCAGCGAGGACTTTAAATTTGAGATCTCAAAATGGTACACAGCGGCCTCTGGTGGATTCACGAAAACAAAAACTGAAAAAACATACCTCCTGGGACCTATTTGGTGCTCTCCAGAAATGTACATAATGGTACATTTTGGTTTGGATTTTGTTGTTAGTCTGGGTTGCGTAATTCTACTTTTCTACTTTGTTAAAAAAAATGCTGTAAAATGTACAGCACTACTGGCAATTTTTACAGTATTACTGGAAATAAACGACAAGTCTGCTGTAATATAACAACTACAGTTGTGCTGTAAAACTACAGCACAGTTGTAATTGTTAATTTACAGTGCACTTTTAATTTTTGCCAGTAATAGTGTAACATTTACAAGGGCACTGTAAATTATTAATTGCAAGTGTGCTGTAAAACTACACGGTCAGCTGGTAGCTTAAAAAGAAACAGAAGCCATCGGTGGCATCATACAACCCCGTAGCATTCATTTTAAAGACGAAATGCATACATCGGCTCGCTGCATACATCGGCGGACTTGACCACAAGGTTCGAGTCAGGCAAAAATCGGTTCCAGAAAGCAGGTAAAACAAAAACAAAAGCCACAAAAAATAAAATAAACAAGTAAATAACAGGGTGATAATGTGTGCTGTAAAACTACACGGTTAGCTGGTAGCTTAAAAAGAAACAGAAGCCATCGGTGGCATCATACAACCACGTAGCATTCATTTTAAAGACGAAATGCAGCCATTCATAGATCTAGAAGTATGTAGCCAGAGCTAGCCTATGTATGGCTGCATTTCGTCTTTACAATGAATGCTACAGGGTGGTATGATGCCTCAGATGGCTTATGTTTCTTTTTGAGCTACCAGCTGACCGCTTATCTCCATGTGGACCGCATTACCTTTACCGGACTTGAGACGCACAGAGAAGTTGACCATGTTGACGATGTTTGATTCTGCTGAAGAATATAGTTTCAGAAAGCAAGTAAAAAAAAGACAAAAAAATTAAGTAAATAACAGAGTGAGAACGTAGCAAGATCTGAAAATTTTGTAAAAATCAGGCGAGGGATTTTTTTTTTGGTTTTGTTATGAAAATAATGTCAGTTGGATTTAGGGAAGGGGGTGATTAGGTCAATCGGTGCTTTTGAAAACACTATTGGTTGGGTTTAGGGAAGGAGGTGGGTGGGTCGATCAGTAAGCTGGTCTGTCAGTCAGTCAGTCAGTCAGTCGACAGCGGCCTCTGGTGGATTTAGAAGAGCAGGCATGAATGTCACTCACAAAAGAAATTTGAGATCTGAAAAAGTGTACACATTGGCCTCTATAGGATTCGCAAAAAAAAAAAAGCAAATAAACCTAGCTCCTGGGATGTATTTCGCTATCTCCAGAAATGTATATAGGGCTATGCATCAGTAATGAGCCTGAGTTGCGTGAATTGTACATTAAAATAAAATGTGACCTGAAAATCATACTAAAACATACTAATGAGATCATACAAAATAGTACACATTTTAAATCAAAAAGTTACACAATTGTCTCAAGATTGCATTTTTTTTATTTAAAAAGAGGCTCTCACCTTGCTGTAGAGTCTTAAAAGGATTTTATTTTGTGCATTTTCTGACCTGCAAACCACCAGCAGAGCAGTGCATGTGTCTACTCTAAGGTATCTTGCATGAGATGTGAAAGGTCTTGAGCCCTTAGTTCAACTTGTCTTTTCTTCTGTGCTTCGCTTTGATGTCAAAAGAGTTTTTTTCAGCTTTCTGTCCTTGTTCACTTCAGGTATGTATATCTGTCTCTGCGTTTCAGCCTCTCGCTTGCTCTGTTCTCTGCCTGGCTCATCTCTCTAGACACCGTGCTAATGAGACCAGCTGTGTGTGAACATCAGCGAACCATTTATCGGAGCTTACGAGGGTTTTGCAGGAAGAGGTGTGTTCGAGTATAATTCAAATTATTCAAACCACCTCTCAAAACCACTCAGCACTCATTCCCACCTTTCATCGCCTCCCCCACCCTCGCTTTATCCTGCCATCGCCGGCTGTCCATCATTGGCTTTTCTTTTCTTTTTCTCTGATGGCGCACCATCCTAATCTTTAAATCTCATTGGAGACATTTGAAACTGTTGGTGGACTTTGAAAACTCCATTTACGAGAACATCAAATCATCTTGGTTAGATGAATATCGAATTAAAAAAGACAGAAGATAAATGTATATTGAGGCGGGAACCGCTAATCTTTTCATCAGCGTATTTCAGACTCCCTGTGTTCAAAGAAAATGATGGATATCTCTGTCCAGCTTTCGTTTGACAGCCGGTCTGAAAGTCTACATTTGGTTTGGCACAAATTGAATATATGGTTATAATAATATACAGTGTTGGAGTTTATAAGTAAGGCATGTTTGTAATAATATTACTTTTCCAAAGTAACGAGTAACACATTAATCTTAAAAAATAAGTAATATTATTTGAGTTACTTTTAATAAAATGAAATAGGAGTTACTTTTTATCTTACTTAATTGGCTTTTACAAAATATATTGAGGGACGACGCGGTGGCGCAGTGGGTAGCACACTCACAGCAAGAAGGTCGCTGGTTCAAGCCTCGGCTGGGTCAGTTGACATTTCTGTGTGGGGTTTGCATTTCCCCCCCTGTTTGCGTGGGTTTCCTCCGAGTGCTCTGGTTTTGCCCACAGTCCAAAGACATGTGGTATAGGTGAATTGGGTAAACTAAAATTGACCAAAGTGTTAACCATTTCACGACAACTCTGTTCAATTTAATGAACTGGTTTGACTGGTTCACTAAAAAGATCCGGTTAAAAACAAACGATTTATTCACAAATAGCCGGTCATCACTCCAGACAGTCAGAAACAGAAACAATGGCAGGCTGGAGACTTATATTATTGCAATGGATTCTTGTTATCATCTAAGAAAAGAAGCGAATTGTCCTTAAGTGTAGATTATGTGTAAAACTCTTGACAACTGCAAGAAACACAACATGGAAAAAAAAATGATGCAAAACATTACACCTACAACCCACCTCCAACTAAACAACAAATGATTGACATAAGTTCACATCTTCCAGGTAAAACAATTAATTTGACTAAACTCAAAGCAAAAAAAGGTTATTGCTTTAATTGTTGAGGAGGTGCAGCCACTGTCTACTGTAGAAGCGACTACGTTTTGTAATATAGTATCATTTTTTCTCTTTTAGGAAACAATTTACACATTTGTTAAGGCTAGGGCTGGACAATAATTCGATATCAATATATATCGCGATAGATTTTTTTTCAATAACGGTGATATGATTTTTAAACCCATTTCTGGTATTTCGATATAAATTTG
>CAIGQZ010010775.1:1089846-1101412 GCA_903798205.1 Danio tinwini
AAATAATTATATATATTTTTTATTTTTTAATTTTTTTTTACCGCATGATGTGTGTTTACTTATCTTTGACTGTTTAAATTTGTTTGATGATCTGAAACTTTACAGTATGATAAAACATGCAAAAAGCTGAAATCAGTAAGCACTTTTTTACACCACAGTTAATCAGTACTCTTCTCACATTCTGCATTCATTTGGATCTGGAGAATCATTCATTCATTCATTATCTTTTCGGCTTAGTCCCTTTAATAATCCGGGGTCGCCACAGCTGAATGAATCGCTAACTTATCCAACATATTTTTTTAAGGCAGCGGATACCCTTCCAGCTGCAACCCATCACTGGGAAACACCCATACACTTCCATTCACAGACATACGTTATGGACAATTTAGCTTACTTAATTCACCTATAGCGCATGCCTTTGGACTTGTAGGGGAAACCGGAGCACCCGGAGGAAACCCACGCGAACACTGAGAACATGTGATCTGGAGAGTCATTATTTTATAAAACTTATTTTTGGATTCTTAGTCTGGTTCTTAGTTTAACTAAAACTGTATTGTATCAGATCAACAACTTATTAATAATAATTAACATTTAATGATTTAACATTTCAGTACTAATGGGAAATTTGATTGAATATATAAGTATATGACATTTGTTAAAACACATAGTCCAATAATTATTAACCCCATTAGAATTTATACAATTATTTTAATTTGATGAATTTCTAATTAATAATTTATTGTAAACAGTCAACATTTATAAAAACGCATTTATTTAGAGCATGACAACATCAAAACAACATGAATACAGTATAATTCTGAAATGTTTTCTCACTAAATTAGTTTACTTTGAAGCATTCAGATGAAAAAGGTTTTTTTTTACGCCTAAGTAGTTTGTCAATAGGCATACATAACTTATTCATGTTAATCAACAAAATTGGGAGACATGGGTAAACACAAAATATATTGAATAATATAAATTATAGATATTTTGATATGTTGGTTCCCCTAACTAAAAATTGGTTTAGGATTTTTTTCAGGCATCTCCTCCCATTCAAAACAGAATCAAATGCATATGTTATGTAGTGTTCCCACCGTATGGTCCCATTGATTTTATTATTATTTTTTTTACAGGCTATTTTCTTAGTTCCTGAAAGATTTCCTCTTTAGACTATGCCATGTTAATAATTTAGCACATTGCTGGGCATATGCAGTTCTTAGTACTACGAGAGTTTTAATGTTGGAAAAAACCTTTAAAAGTCCTTTGAAATTTTTACTTGGCATAAACCATTACTGCAACCTAGACCACACATACTGTGGTTAAAATGAGGTTTATATGAGGACATCATGCTATAGTTTATATCTCATGAATTCTGATGTGCATTCATAAGATGTATGCTCAGGTTGCTTAAGGCATTAAATGAACACTGTTCTGTCTATGGTATCCTTTTTTTTTATCTGTCCACATCCTTTTTTTATCCTTAATCTATCCAGGATTTTTCACAGTTGCTCACTTGATTCCTTTGTACAGTGGTCTGCAACCTCCAACCTCTAACTTCAATGTTTAATACATGTTTGTTTATCGTACAACAAAAATCACTATAGTCCACAATTACTATACAGAGCTGAATGAGGTTCATATGAGGACATCATCATATAGTCTATTTATCATTGTCTGTTGAGTGTTTTTTACACCAGGTAGTTATAGGAACCAGGCTGGAGCCCTAGTGTATCTTATGGCATGCATTTACTTGGGGTGTACTCACACTATGTACCGTTGCCTTGAACCGGGCCAAATCTTGAACCGGGCCCCCTTCTGTCTCCCCCGATGGCTTGCACTCACATTACATTTGAACCTGGGCATGCTTACGTAATCGATAATGCGCTGTTTAGTAAGCGCTCTTGCTCAGCACATTGTAGATTTCTTTAGTTGTATCGTTTAAGTCGTTTGTTATGCGGTGACAAGCAGTCAAATATTTTGACGAACAGATCAACCACTTTTGACGCTCATGAACAATCATAAAGTCCTCGTGCTGCAGGAATTAGGAGGTTTGCTGAAGGTGCAGCTGTCGTGCAGTGGGGGGCTTGCATCTTTAATAATCTAGGACAGTTTGCGTTCATTGAACAGTACGAATGATTAATTAATCCATATGAAACAGTTCCTTAAAAGTCACGTCTAGCTTTCAGTTTCGAGCTCAGGCACGCTTGCACTCACACTTGCCCAAGTGAACCGCGCTCAGGCCCACCTCTTCCAACCAGGCCACACTGTAAGAAATGGCAGTGATTTCGATGGTAAAAAACTGTAAAAATGCTACAGTAAAAAATTGTAACCTGATGAACAGTATGTTTCCTTAATATATACGGCGAATAATCGTAAACTGACTTTCACAGAATTCCCTGCATGGCACATTAATTTTTTTTTGCTTTTTGTTGACATTACTATGGATCTTTTTAGTTGTTTCCCCATCAGTGATGTACATTAGAGATTGATGTTACATCTAATGTTGATAAACAATGTTTATTTCATGACTTTAATTTTATGCGTGTTGCCATGCTTGTGTTTAGTAGCTGTGTAAATGACACTGAGTACCTTCTATACACCGATACACTTTTCTGCTTGTGGGAAAAGTTGTTTGTGATGATCATTGGTTCGTTATGTATGAACTTTCTCATCACCACCTGCATATGCCTGTGTTAACGTGTCTATCTGTGTAACTAGTAGTTCCTATTGTGCTTGGTTAGTCACTTATCTGAAATTCTCCTATGCAAAAGACATTCCTGTAACTGAAATCCTGCTTTCTGTGCTGAGAACACATCAGAATAACTTTTGCTTATGGTTCTTAGAAGTAAGAAACCATCCACTGTTGCGGACGCCTCTTTAATATTACTCAATCTCTGTATTGATCATTTAGGAAAATGATGGATCAATTAGTGTAGGCAAGTGCTCGTGTTTGGGATATTTTGAGAAGACCCTCCTAGTCACACACAAATGGCAAGAGGATCCACCCAGTCACACACAAATGAAGATCAAAGAAGGCAGGCAGGGATTTACAGAGATTAAAGCAAAGTGAAGGACAAACAAAATCCTCCTGAGTTTTGATGAGGGGAAAATTAAGGCCACGGCTGAGCGTCAGATGAATACAAACAAACAGGCGCCTGCCAAATGACGCATTTCAAACAGGAAAATAAATATATAAATAAATGCACTTACAAATAACATGTTTTTGGTTCCTTTAAGTGTCCAGGATCCTGCCTGACAAATTTTTTTTCAAGGCCAGGAGCTTCATTTGGCATTTTTTTAAGGCAAGGACGCTTCCCTAACTGTATATTAATAATGTATATACACTCACTGGCCACTTTATTAGGTACACCTTACTAGTAAAGAGTTGGACCCCCTTTTGCCTTCAGAACTGCCTTAATCCTTTGTGGCATAGATTTAACAAGACACTGAAAATATTGCTTATAGATTTTGGTCCATATTGACATGATGCCATCACGCAGTTGCTGCAGATTTGTCGACTGCACATCCATGATTTGAATCTCCTGTTCCACCACATCCCAAAGGTGCTATATTGAATTAAGATCTGGTGACTGTGGAGGCCATTTAAGTACAGTGAACTCATTGTCATGTTCAAGAAACCAGTCTGAGATGATTCGCTCTTTATGACATGGTGCGTTATCCTGCTGAGAGTAGCCATCAGAAGATGGGTACACTGTAGTCATAAAGGGGTGGACATGGTCAGCAACAATACTCAGGTCTGCTGTGGCATTGACATGATGCTCAATTGGTACTAATGGGCCCAAAGTGTGCCAAGAAAATATCCCCCACACCATTACACCCCCACCACCAGCCTGAACCATTGATAGAAGGCAGTATGGATCCATGCTTTTATGTTGTTGATGCCAAATTCTGACCCTACCATCCAGCAGCAGAAATTGAGACTCATAAGACCAGGCAGCATTTTTCCAATCTACTATTGTTGAGTTTTGGTGAGCCTGTGTGAATTGTAGCAGCCATTTTCTGTTCTTAGCTGACAGGAGTGGTACTGGGTGTAGTCTTCTGCTGCTGTAGCCCATCTGCCTTAAGGTTTGATGTGTTGTGTGTTCAGAGATGCTCTTCTGCATACCTCGGTTGTAACGTGTGGTTATTGGAGTTACTGCCTTTCTATCAGCTTGAACCAGTCTGACTCAGACCGGCCCATTTGGCACCAACAACCATGCCGTGTTCAAAGTCACTTAAATCACCTTTCTTCCCCATTCTGATGCTCGGTTTGAACTGCAGCAGATTGTTTTGGTCACGTCTGCATGCCTAAATCCATTGAGTCGCTGCCATGTGATTGGCTGATTAGAAATTTGCGTTAATGACCAGTTGGACAGGTGTACCTAATAAAGTGTCCGGTGAGTGTACATTATACATTTCCCAAAATATTTCATTTTTATTCTGCAATTTTAATGGTCTTGAGAGATAATTGAAAATTCATGTCCACGTTTTTGATAAATTCACAATGATGTTAAAGCAATTGACATTTTGTTAAAATACAAACTTATTTAAAATCAAATGAAATAGTTGTAATATATCAGATTGTTATTAAAAATCTGCTTTGATTTACTGTCCTGGTGTCACATACCAAATTGCATTATAATTATTAACACTTTCATTGACATAATTGAGGCTTGGTGAAATGTTTGTACTTTTAAAAAGCCATTTGTCTCACTGCAGGACCGTTAAGTTGAACTAGAGGGTTTGAAAATGTGATTAAAGTTGTTAAAATCGTAATGCTTAAAGTTCATGTCCATTCGCCCGCTGCAGTTTTTTTAGAAAGAAAATTCAGTCCCTTTTGGTTTGAATCTCTGAGAATTTAATTATAACCAAATCCAAAGGACCAAACAGCGTAATTTATCAGGCAATCTTATCAAAGCTCCTATTTACACTGCAAGTACTGCTGTCATTCAGCTGGGAGATGATTTAAACAATGCCTGGCGGAAACACTGTGGAAACCCGTTAATCTGCCATTAATCTCCTACCTTAATCAGCGCTATCGTGGCGGCCCATCAGATGGGTGATCGATCCCGCAAGCTATAAATAGCTTGGAGCAGTGCGCGCTAAACAACTCTTTGACGTGATCCACGTTCATTAGGACTGGATGCTTGAGCTGTTTAGCACATCCTGTCCTCTGATAATCATAATCACTTCCTCGTTCATTTAAAACTTTTACTCTACCTGGCCTTTTGAAAAAAACTTTGAGCTTTGCAACCTGTTTCATAGAAATTACCTTGTCAGCCTCCAAATTAAGCACAATATTTACTCACAGCATGTGCAAAAGAAAAGACATTTTTGGAGTACTACTGCCAGCATTTAAATATGCAGAAAAACAGTTTTTCTTGGGTTATTCTTGTTGCATATTTATAATATCTTATCCTTAAGGCACAAACTTGATGGGAGGAGTGCATTTTAGAAGGATCATGCAACAATACTGATGTTTGCTGCAGTAATTTTACTTGTTTTAATACCTTTTATGATTGCTATTTAGCATACCAACACTTTATGGTATTTAACACCCATAAAGGGTCTTATTCACTGTTGGTTGTTGTTTGACATGCTGAGATAGACAGGAATGCAGAGGAGAATGTTTTCTTCTTTTGTGCTCATTCATTATTATTACTGAATGTTTTGGTCATTACGGAAATTAACTGCTTTGCCTGTGTTCTTTTATTTTCACATTGTCAGTAGAATCACCCACAAAACCTTACACATCATACTCATAAGAATTCTAGCCCTAAGTATGTAGAATGTAATACAACATGCTATGAATCCAAAAGAAATGTGAGCAACTTAAATAGTAGTAATATGCACTGCATACTGCAACTAAGAAACTTTTCTTAAAGGTGCACATAAGTTTGACACCCAGTGGCTGAACTAGGTATTGCACCCCTGGTTCAAAACACAGACAAGAGCAGTTTGCCAGATTGATGACACCAACAAGATTGATTTAAATTGAGTTCTAAATAAACGCAGCAGCATGCAATAGAAGGAATATTTCATAGTTTTTGTCCTAACCAACATCTGAAATTTCTATTTTGGAAATGGCTTCTATTTCTTGCAGCTGCACAACAAAAAACTAACAATGATTACCCCAGGTACAACTCATGTGCTTTATTCGGTGTTAAATGCTAATGATGTGAGAATGACATTTTACGTGGCATTTATTGCCACACTACTGAAAACAGCAGTAGATAGTTCACTATTTGCAATTAAACTTTAGAAATGTGCAAACCAACACATCAGTGATTTAGCATCTACTTTTAATAATGTTAAAAAGGTTTAATATGTATTTATTAGACTGTAAACCTTGCCATTTCATTGGAGCGCAGTAAGTGCACTATTCTGTGCTTCTGAATGACTATTTAAGTTTGTCGTGTTCCGTCTGGTGCAACAGCCTAATTCTTTTTCGCTACAAATCTAGTCATATAGCGTGTTGTTAATACACAGTGTTACAATGTAACCTGTTCACCTAATGTTTACATTCATAATATCTACGTTATTTGCTATTTAATAACCACCTCATGTGAAACTCTGAATCTGTCTCTCATTTCGGAGGCTTTTACTATTCACCAGAGGTCACATTTCTTTTGCGGATGCATGCTTTGAGTGCCTTCATGACTGAAAGAATAACACCAAGTCAACCCAGGGTGCTGAAATATAATTGGCTGAACCGGCATTGGGTGGATTAAATGACCAAAACAAAGACAGACATTTTGGCATGTAATGCACATTTTCAAAACAGAATATCTGACTTCACTTAGATTTACTTAGCATGTTTCTTAAATATCTGCAAACACATTATGGTATTTTATGCTGTAGAAGAGTAAAAAACTTACATACTGTACAGCACTCTTAAAGCTTCTGAGCCATTTTTTCATCCCAAATGTATTTTGTTATGCATTAAATGAATAGTCACATGCTATATTAATATTTAACAACCAGAGAGTTTTGTAAGTTAAGGGACTGACGGCTCCATTCTGTAACTGAATTAACTCCTGAAAAATAGACATAGTGGCAAGCACTTTTTCTGCAAGTATTGGCAGTGTGTGGAGAACCAGACTGAACAACTAGTTGTTTGTGACATATATATGTCTCACTGTTGTACCTCTTCTTTATGTGCAGTGCAAGAAATCACAGGGAACCAAACAGTCTCATTTGTGTTACTAGATATTCCTAGACAAAAACACAGAACAAGAAAAGGTTAATATAAAGAATGATTTCAAATGCTTTATATTAAGAGACTGAAATATTGCATCTTAAACCTGCTTAATTGAATAAATCCATAAATTAAGTGAAACAACAATTCCAAATATTCTTGTTGTATGTGTACGTGACAAACCTTTAAGTGCAAAGCAATACAAAAAAAAAGAGATGCCTTTGTTTATTTGTGTTTCAGGAAAAATTGCAAAATATAACAGGCTTTTGGTTCAGGCTCTTTGTATCATTATTTTTGGTCCAAAATAGCAGACACCAAACGAGCTGCTGAATGACAGCTAAAATGTTGCTGTGGTTGCCATAGTGATGATCATCATCGTTTTTAGGGGTGAGTCCATACACATACTGAATAAAAATTTTGAGCATTCACTGCTGTATTTAAGTACAGTTTTCACTAATGAAATTTGACAATGCATACACAGTCTTTATCACCAATTCAAAGATTTCAGATACACTTTTTTATGTAGATGTATACTGCAATTTGAATTCTTTTTGAAAAACAGAACCTCTGTAAAAGTAACACACTACCTGACAAAAGTACCCGCATATTCAAGTTTTAGGAACAACAAATAATAACTTGACTTCTAGTTGATAATTTGGTATCAGAAGTTGCTTATATGAAAGGCAAAGGCCTCTAGATAAAATGTAATCATGCCTTGATTTTTTTATTCTTTAATTAGGACAGTAAGGTCTGACTTTGCTTAGGTAAAAGTCTTGTTACTTAACAGAAATAATGTACAGTATTGCCTTTATTCTACAATGCGGAAGTGCGCTGGTTTTGGCGATTGTTTTAGAACTTCCGATTAAGTTGCCTATGGTAGGATTGACTAAGAATAATAAACGGCAGAAAACGGTCAAATTACTTGCTCTACAAGCAAGTATTTGCATGATTATACAGACAAAATAGAATAATATAGTAAAAAAATATCAGTTTGCAACATCAAGCAGCAAAACGAGCTGTTTTTAACATCTAAAAATGAATGTAAGTGAATGAGACCGGAAGTCTCAAGCCAAAATGATTCAAATGGCTGCACTCGCTCGTACGCGGAGAATAAGGTGAATAGAATATAAAGTCATGGTGCGATTGAAAAAAAAATTTATCCATACATCTCTGCAATGACTCAAATAACTTATTAATAAAGTCATCTGGAATAGCAAAGAGTCCATCAAGATTCTTTGGATTCATCTTCAATGCCTTCTTTTTCATCTTACCACAGATATGCTCAGTAATGTTCATGTCTAGTGACTGGACTGGCCAATCCCGGAGCACCTTGACCTTCTTTGCTTTCAAGAGGGGTCTGGCTGCAGACTTGGTGCAGTGCAATCTGGACTGCATCCAATGCTTTTTAATGCGCTCACCTAACCCTAACCCTAACCCTACCCGTCACAGTGACGTCACTCACTCCATTAAGTGCGTTGTTTCTGACATTGCATCGCTGAGTGATGCAATCTCAGCTTGCATCATAAAGGCTGCATCCAGATACTATTGTTGCTTTCAGGAACTTTGATGTGGCGGCTGAAGTATGAGGAGCAGCGCTATCCTGCTGAAGAATTTGCCCTCTCCTGTCATTTGTAATGTGACGGGAAGCACAAATATCTTGATACCTCAGGCTGTTGATGTTGCCATCCACTCTGCAGATGCCCCCATACTGAATGTAGCCCCAAACCATGATTTGTCCTTCACCAAACTTGACTGATTTCTGTGAGAACCTTGAGCCTGGGGGGTTCTAATAGGTCTTCTGCAGTATTTTTTTATGATTGGGATGCAGTTCAACAGATGAGTCATTGGAAAAATCTACCTTCTGCCACTTTTCCAAATGATCAACTAGTAGTCAAGTTGTTGCTCTTACAACTGGGATCAAAAACGTGTATTGTTTACAATTTATTTTTTAATATGCAAAAGACAACAAAGTCTAAAATGCATCTTTACACTAAGGTTGTCACAATAGCATAAATTTAGGTCACAATACTATACCAGCTGAAGAATCACGATACCATGTAGTATCGCGATAATGTAATAATTCATAACTCAAATCTACAAAATAAGTGTGCTATGCGAGACCATGTATCGGGCCCACAGGAGGTGTGCATAATGCGATAGTTTACAACAAGGTTCAGTTCTATGCACAATTATTCTCTTGCAGTTCATGGCGCTCGTAAACATCACCGGTAAGCTCGGCTCTTTTTGGCATAGATTTGCTGTTATGCTGATCAGTCCATTCGCTCACTTATGCTCCATCTTTCCATTATAGTCAAAGGCATAGGCTACAAAAGAGTGAGCCTATCAGCGGTTTCGGCCATTGCTTATTTTATTTATTTAATGGCTCATTAATAGTAGTTGTAGCTAAATCATGTTCACAGGAACAAAAATGAACTGAATCAGATGTGTGTTTGAAGCATCAGAAAATGTGCAATGCCATAAAAGGCACACATTCTACACAGTTCTGCAGCCTTAATGCAGAATTTAAAAATTTAAATAAAATAAAGTGGTCTATTGATTATTTGCCAGCACAAATGTGTGAGCATTTTAGTGACTTTTCCCACATGCAACATTAACTTTTGTAGAACCATTAATTACGATGCTACTGTTTACAAACTACAGAGGCACCGCCAGTATTTTGGAGCAATAGTATCGTGGTGCTACCAAAGTAATGTACTAATGTGTAATGTGTGTATTTATATAGCACATTTACTGAGTATGGCCATACACCCAAAGCACTTCACAATCATGAGGGAATCTCTCCACACCATCACCAGTGTGCAGCATCCACTTGGTTGATGCGACGGCAGCCACAAGACAACGGCGCCAGTGCGCTCACCACACACCAGCTATAGGTGGAGTGGAGAGACAGTGATAGAGCCAATTTTAGTGGATGCGAATGATTGGGAGGCCATGAGGCCATGTTTAAGGGCCAAGAGAGTATTTGGCCAGGCCAGGTTACACCCCTACTTTTTACGAGAAGTGCCATGGGATTTTTATGACCACAGAGTCAAGACCTCGGTTTATCATCTCATCTGAAAGACGACACTCACTGACAGTATAGTGTCCCCTTCACTTTTACAGGGGCATTAGGACTCACACAGACCACAGGTTGAGTGCCCCCTGCTGGCCTCACTAACACCACTTCCAACAGCAACCTAGATTTCCCATGTGAAACCGTGCAACCCTACTTTACACTACCATTACTGTGAATGCACTGTAAAAAAAATACATCTCAACGTACATCAAACTCACTAAAAATATTAAGTTAAAGAAATGGTTAAATACTGTTTTTAACATAAAAACATTTGTTGCCATGACTTTTTGTCATATAATTTTTTACTGTGTGCAAGTAAAACCACGCAACCCATAGGACAGCAGATCTGTTTCTGGTTTGCGCTGTCTGTGGGTTGCGCAAGTAAATGGAACGGATCGCTGCGCTGTTTAGTGGGCCGTGCAAGTAAACAGATCTGCTCTCCAGTGATTTGCTCTGCATGGTTCAGCTTGGCAGTTCAGTTTCGACCCACTTTTGGAGCGTTTGGCTTCCTGTGCAGCTTTATAACTCAATAAAACAGTCTGCGAGATTACAAAGAAGTATTGCTGAAAGATTCATGCAGATATGATTGACTTCGGCATTTCTAAAATAAACAACAAAATAAAATTATATGCATGATATTTCTCACTTATCGTTTGCATGCCAATGATTACATCTCCAACTCTCCATTTTTTTTTACTATTTCTTCCCTGCCTCATTTCTTCTCATTGCCATTCCCAGTCTTTTTTTTTTTTTCCTTTGACCATATGATTAAAGCACTCCTGTTCAGGCCACAGTGAAGCAGCACAGTAATAATGCCTGACCTTTTTGAACAATGACTACATGGATGCACTCTCAGGCAGGTCAGAATGTAGAGTCTGACCTGCATGCAACGTCACTGACTCAAGCCCACCTTTCTTAGTCCTAAAACGTCACATAATGTCTGTCATTCAGTACTTCGAAATGCTGCTGCTCCCGGGGTTATTTTGTGTTGGAAAAATACAATTATGTGCCTGTTGCTAGGCAAACACTTTGCTCTGCTGGCTCTCTGGTCTCTGTCATCATTATGTTGGGGCGTAAAGAGTGTGTGCATTTGTGTGTGTCTGTACCGTAGGGACCAGATGTCCCCACAAGTACAGTAATACCAGTACATTTTGACCTTGTGTGCCTTTTTTGGTCCCTATGAGGAAATGACTCCTAAATTACACAGAATTAAGATATAATATCATCACATCTATTGGAAGTATCTATAAAGATAGCTGTGTGTGTGTGTGTGTGTGTGTGTGTGTGTGTGT
>CAIGQZ010010775.1:1117866-1131209 GCA_903798205.1 Danio tinwini
TATTATTATTATTATTATTATTATTATTATTATTATTATTATTATTAAAAGTGTACAGACATAAAATATTTAGACATCAAACTATAAACTCTTCAGATCTCTAATGGTCAATACAATGCAAGATTTTCGAGTTGTAAATCCTGGAGCCTGCTATTTATGTCAGTTTTAAATCGATTTAGTGAATTAAATAACATGCTTGTGCTAAAAATACATTATCTGGATGCATTTATTGTTTGTGAATGTCTTCTCTGCCTTTCATGGGGACTGCAGTAGAATCTAACAAGCCTGTTCATTCCGACCTTTGGTGAAAACCTTCACACATGATATGCACCCAGTCACTGAACTGCACTGATGAAGCATTTATTACCTGACCGGCTTGTTCTGACTTGCCCTGAGGCAGCACTGTCACACATGACCTTGAGGGTTTCCTTTATGTTCACCCCAGTAGCATGTCATTTTTAAAAGCGGCTTTAAATTGAGCTAGGGGTGTGAGGAAAAAATGATGAAGATGACAATATTTTGCTCATTGTTTTTTTTTTTTTTTTTTGATATTAGCAGACGATTTTGTCCAAAGCGACTTACAATTGAGAAGGTATTAAGCGATTCAACAAGAAGAGAACACAAACAAGAAGTTTTTTTTTTTTGAGTTCGTTTTTAGTTGTCAGGGTGCCAGTGAATCTGCAGTCCCAGTGAAAATGGAAAGATCGTTCCACCAGCCAGAAACATTGAATGAAAAGGTTTTGGCTTTTCAGACTTATGGCCTCTCTGTGATGGCACCAGAAGTCGGTGCTTGCTCCCTGACCGGAGCCTCATGGAGGAGATGTAGACCTTCAGGGGCAGGTGGAGGTAAGGGGGTGCAGTGCCAGTGGCTGTACTGCAAGCAAGCATCAGTGATTTAAACTTGATCCGAGCTTCAACTGGTAACCAATCCTGATAAGATAAAGAGAGGTGTTACATGGGCTCTCTTTGGCTCATTGAAGACCAGACGAGCTGCAGCATTCTGGATCATCTGTAGAGGCTTGAGAGTGCAGGATGGGGGGTTTCATGCCTTTGACAGCTGACTCCTGAAGGTTTTTATATCTCTTATATTATGTGCAACAGTTAGGGGAACTGACAAAGAAACAGAAGAAAAAACAGAAATTAACTCTTTTTACTACATGAGGATGTTTGCCCCTTTTGTCTGATTTTCAGAGGGTTTTACCTTTTTTTTATGTTTAGTCATTTTAGCAAACACTTTTGTCCAAAGCCACTTGCAATTGAGGAGATATTCAGCGATGCAGAGAATTCAGTGGTAGAGTTGGAGTGTGTAGTATATATATATATATTTTTTTTGTGGGTTTTTTGTTGTAATTTGAAGGATGCCATTTAATCCGCAGACCAAGTGGGAACGAGAAGATCATTCCACCAGCTTAGAACATTGAATAAAAAAGGTTTTGGAAAGTGACTTATGGGTTTACCTTTTAAAATGGTAATTTGACTTTTTTTCCTCTTGATAAATCATTTCACAAATCATGACAACAGATGTTTTTAGTTGTACATATATCATAGTCTAGACACTAGATATTATTTTTAATCAAAGGAGGCATATGCATTTATACATGTATTAATACTAAGAAAAGTCCATTATACTTGGGATCAGTTATAAATTAAGAGCTTCTGGGTATATTATACTTATGCTTCTAGGATATATTACACTTTTGTTTTGTGAAATATTCCTTGATATATGGGAGTTTTTGTGAAATTTATGTTTTCATTAAGTGTGCTTCCAGCAATTTTTAATTTGTGCAGTTTAACCCTCTGGTAGTCCTCAGTCATTTTAGATGGAAAATGGTTGGCTTTTGAAGGAAAAGAAAAATACAGAATCATCAGAATGGTCTAAAACTCCTTGACTTTGTTGGCATTTTGGTCACACTTATGGTCTTCATGATAAAATGAAATGATCACGGCCATAAGAAATGATTGGGAAATAAACTAAAATTTGAACATTCAGAAAATATATTGTTTCCAAAAATACAAATTCACCAAGATGCTGAAAAAAGCAGTGAAGGGGTGAAACTATAAAACACTAAAGCTCAATACCAATTCTACCCCTTAGCGCTTCCCCTCGTTTGAAGGGGTAGGGGTGTCCCAATTCTCTTTAGCTTGAAGGTGTAGGGCTAAGAGGGAAGGGCTAGATAGTCCTTAAAACTGAGATTTTTCAGAACCACACTTGAAACCAAGGGTATGAAAATTTCCCAAAATACACCAGCCACAACAGCTGCATGGCTGCACACAGAAGTAAGGAGATGCAAAAAGCAGCGTTTATGTTTTACTATTATGCTTTAAAAAATAAATAAGTTAAAAATAATAATAATAAAAAATATATTAAAATAAAAAAAATCGCTAAAATAAAAAAGGCTAAATTTCGCTTCAGTGATTCCCTGAAGATAAATACCACAAAAAAACACAACTGGAATAACTACAGCAGTCGCCATCATCTGTCTCATATGAAGCAAGAGATTGCGATGCCATATGATGACATGTGCAGGTGTTGTAGTGGTGTTCCATTTCTTAGGGGTTAAATTTTAAGCCCTTCCCTTTCACGCTCTGTTTCAAGGGCCAAGGGGAAGGGAAAGGAGTGAGGCTTGAAACCTCATTCACACTATGAGTGACTCAGGGCGGCAAAGCGACAAGTGACTGTTCTTTTTAACGGAAAGTGAGCAACTTCTGGCGACCTCGATGCATGCGAGCAACAGCGACCGTTGGCGACCAGGTGGTAGTTTCGAGCGACACAACAAAGTTGAGAATCCTTCAACTTTTTGCAAATGAGTGACTTTCTTGAGGGACAGCCAATAGGAGCACCAGTAGAGCTCACATGTTTCTTTCTTAGCTCGCTTAGAGGCCGGTTGCATTCGATGTGCTGTAGACATACAAAGACCTGCATTTACAGCAGGTCACCACCCAGAGCAACAGGCTGCTACAAAGTCGCTGCTAGTGTAACTGAGGCATAAGAGTGACGATTTGTTCAAACTACAGATTCAATCTGGGACTGAATTGTTCATTAATTATTAATTCATATTAATTCATTAAAAATATATCGATTCATGAACAAAGCACTGTTACAGTGTGTGCAGAATAACCAGTTCTGCTCTCTATGTGTCATTTGATATTGTAGGACAAACACCATGCATGGTGGAAATTGGCTTAATGCTTGAAATTGCTGTTTAATTGCATGTACAGAACTCTACGTATATCAAGCAATGACTGTACATTCTCAAGGTGTGTTTGTAGTTTTTGCAAAAGTGATTGACTCAACATTAGATTGCACACTGTTAAAACAGTAATTACAGTATTTTCATTGAAAAAAAGTATATTGAACACCCCTAATGTGAGGCTCTTTCTTTGACAGTTTGAGACTAAGCTGTTATACATTTGCTTCAGCTATTCTTTTTCAAACCCCAAGCTAATAGTTTGAAAATGTGGCCAACATTATTTTTGTTGTTGTTTTTTCAAGATGTATGGCATTTCTATGCTATCCTGCCACTTGCAGAAATCAAACCCTGCTCCTTTAATATACTGCTTGCTCGGTTTATAGATCGTCCTCTCTGCCAGCATAATCCTTCCTGCAGGTACCGTTTGCTGAATTCTGGCGAATATAAAAAGAGAAGGAGGTGGATACACAGTAGGTCTGTGTGGGTGGACAAATATTTCCAAGAATTCTGTGAAGTTGTGCGTGTGAGTCCTACTTTTATTTTTACTCCATTCTGAACAAGAGATGCAGGAATCTGTGCAACTAGAAAATACAGTAAGACATACAAATGTACAAATGTGCTGCGTAATTTTCAAATTGCCTTTTTTTATATTATACTACCTTGAGGCCTGTTTGCTGTCCTCTAGAGACTGATTGGTGATATCTATCTCAAAAAGAGAGAGGCTGAGCCACAAAACTGCTGGAACAAATTTTATTCTTTTTTTTTTCTCCTCTCTCTCTCTCTGACCGCTAAGCTTCAGTCCTGTCAGCATGATGAACAGGAGTATGAAATCTTAGCGAGTGCTTGAATTGTGGAGAGAATTACCCCCTGAATTCAGTTCCATTCCTCTGCACTTTTTAAAGCACTGCCTCTTGATCTGTCTCTCTAGGAGGTGGGGGGTGGAGTCCGAGCGGAGAAGACCAGCAACCTTGGCTTCAGCTGGACCTACGGGACAGGTTAAAGGTTACATCCATTGCCACCCAGGGTCGCTGGGGCAGCTCTGACTGGGTGGCCCGATATCAGCTACACTACAGTGACTCTGGACGAACCTGGAGACCGTATAGACAAGAGGACGTGATTTGGGTGAGTCTTGTGAATCTGGCTGGAATATATCTACCTTGAGAGACTGCCTAGATGTTTTTAGGCATTGTTTGAATGTTGGCGCACAAATGGTAAGAAATATAGCAGAAGTGGGAAATAAAAACCATAGCAACAATAACTTAATGGAAGAGACTTACAGATAAATCTTCTGAATTGTACTGTAAATGCTGTTGTACAGGCTAATTGGCACTACAGAGAATGCTATGAAATCTGTAGAGCAGATTTAGGACATTAAAATCAACGTCAAGGGCAATTTTAAGGGTTCTTCCTTCAATGTTTAACTCCTGATAACAAGTAAAGTTTTTTTGCAGCATCTTTGCAGTATTTTCAATGTTGCCGTGTAACAACTGTCTCTTTGAAGCTACATAAAAACAAAAAAACTAAATAACTTTCAGTGAGTTATGTGTATTTAAAAGTGCATATGTCAACAGGAATGAATAATTCTGAAAATTCAAGGAAATATAACACGACCAGCAGAGTAACTCATTAAATATTACTTATCAATAGATATGAGCAATTAATAACAGTCTTGCCAAATTAAACCTTTAGAGCAAGCAAAAAAGATACAATTAGTTCTTGAGTGAAACACTGAAACATCTGTTTTAGCAAAACAGTTCATCAAGGGATGGCCATGAAATCAGATGAGAAGTAGATGAAAAAGTCTGTAGGTATGAAAATGGATTGTCCCTTTTTGTCCAGGTTCTGCTTTTGACATCACATAAAATGCTTGTTTTAATTGTTTTCATATGTTTTCTTGTATTATAACCAACAAGATTATGACAAACATTTTAGAGACCAAGTTAAATTGAACAATTCCTAATTACAATTTTAATACCAAAACTACTAGCCATACAAATATAAAGTTGAAACAAGGCAAGTGAAAAGTTACAAATGACCAAATTACAAACAATAGTACAAACAAGTACAGTAAAACAAAAATATAAACAAAATAAACAGTGCTTTACGTTTTCACATTTGTTTGCTTTTACAATTATATTGCATAGTTCTCACCATATAAATCAAATATAGATTATTATGTTAGAGTTCCAGCTTACCAAGCATACAGTAGTACACTAGGCCATTAGTTACAGGAATGTCAAGGGGTTTACATTTGTTAAAGCTACAAAAGTTAATGCTTCAAGAGCAATAATTGATTTTCGAAAGTACTCGCCAAGACGGCATAATTTAGTATGTATTTTTATAAACATCAAGAGTCCTTTTTTCAATGGCTCACTCCTGAGGCTGAGTCAGGTTCTTTTTGTGTTTGTACAGTATGTTTGCAAGAAGGCTAAACATTACAGTGGAGTAGAAAGACACAAAAATGGCTCTTAGAGGAGAGTGCTTTATATCCAAAGCTACACAAAGTATATCCTCTTCTGTTTAATATTAGCAGAAGTCAATTTTAAGTATTATTTTTATTGGCGCAGCTGGACCAGTGGTTCAGATTTTTACTTGCCCTGGCAACATTTTCACTGGCTTGGCAACAACAACAGCAACAAAGGGCTTGCATTGTAATCAGAATGTTTATTATGACACATAAATTGTCGATACCAAGTTAATCTCTATTATTAAGCTTATATAAAAAAAAGTTAACACTATCCAACAAAAGTGGAAAGTTACTAAAATAAAAAGAAAAACTGAAAACCTAATTACAGGCAATAGCACAAATAAAAACAATAAGATTCAATTAAATTCAATTTTCAGGGCTCGAAGTTGCGACCGTTTTGGTTACATATGCGACCAAAATTTAATCATAATATATTTGGGAGCATTTGTGCATCTGCATATAATGGTAGTGCTACATGTTTTGTGCTGAATCGCTCTTCCCTGCCGTGAAGATATTATATGGGTTCATATTACCTGTCAATCACTCAATGCTTTCTGCTGTCAGGTGACAGGGAGCTTTTATGAACACGGGAAATGCAAATGGCTGAAGTCTGAGGAAGACGCAATGAAAGTAGGCTACGCAGGTTTGCAAATGCACCTAAAGTTGCAACTTGCAAATAATGTCTCAGATGATAGCGATTATGTGGTGAATGTTGATCCGCCAGTCAAGAGCATGTTTTCGTAAAGAGTGCTGAAAGTTTCAAGTGGATTAGCTGTTTAATGGCCCGAATCTCAATGCAAATGGCTGCTAAATGTAAAATCTAACACTGTATACATCATTGTGAAAGAAGCTCAACTTCTCAAGAACGCTGTGCAGGCGGTCATTGCGAGAATACTGCTCATGTACAAATTGATATGCATATAAAAAGAATAGTGCAAAAAGTATATCTCTCACTGCAATGCTTCATTTTTGTTTGATGCAAACCAAAGATTTATTTTTTACACTGTAACAGTAGGACTTTTTATAGCAGATAACTCTCATTCAAGGCAGCATGATAATGAGAAATGTAATCTATTTTTAGTATTATTGTCATCATCATCATCATCATTAATAGTTTGTAATTATCGGAGATTCATTTTGGAATTATTGTGCAAACCATAGACTGTAGTATCTGTGAAGTCACCTATAGGTTTCTGAAGAACGCAAAGAAAGCTACAAGTAGGCGTGGCCAACCATCGCCATTTTGTTTCGTGTGTCATCGCACCAACAGGGGGATACCAAACAAGGGCAAAGAGGCGGAGCGAGCGCTTGCTAGTATTTTGCTTCAATGGGCTTTTCTTTGGAAGAAATGCTTAATGCTTCATTACCTGCGACTCGTTTGTGTTCTGACCACATGGGCTTAGTTGTATACTATATCATAAAAGTGTTTAGACTTTTAAAAACACTGTTGTAATACACTGAGTCACTAAGCATTATGCTTTTCTACCATAGGAAAACGCGAATTACTTCCAAATACTTAAAGTATAGTCTATGTTAGTAAATGCAAGGATATTTATGAATCAGGCATAACACTGTATGACAGCATTTCAGATGAAATGTTTTATTGCATACAGCTAATCAATCTGTCAGATTCTGGAGTGCATTAAAGTTCTAAAGAAAAATATAAATGATAAATGAGCTTAAATAAAACAAATACATTTATAGAGATGGTATATAACTATTTAATTTCACTCACCTGAGAAATGGAGGCCACGTGAATGGTTTGTGAGCACAATAAAGTGCACACAGCATACCATATCATCTGATAATTGTAGGAAATAATTCCAAAAGGCAACTGACTGTGTAAAGCAACATAAAACAAAACAAAAATACGATGTATATGCCGAGCTCAGTGGCTAATTAGCAGGAGTCAGCTGGGGTGACAGCGACCAGCGAGACCTAGCTGTCACTCAAGTGGCCACGCCCTTGAGATTTAATATAACTTGATATAAACAAAACAAATGAGTTATAAAAAATTCACCCCCTCACAGTTGTCATGAAGTGTAGTATTAGCTATACGAACCAAAATCGTGTTTGTACCAGGCTGTAAACACCTTTTTTCGACTGTAAAGTTGGCCATTTTAACACTGGGCTTAATAGAAATTTGCGCTATTATGGAGCCAGGACTAGCGGAATTTTGATGAATTGCAGTTTCACTTCCGTATATGCTTCACAAGGGAGAGCGGGAGGCTGCCGCTTGGTGCAAACATCAATAAGTCAACATAGCATTAGATAGTTGTTTCTGATTTTTGTTGTTTTTGTTTTCAAATACAACAAATTCGTTATTATGCAATTTGCAGTGGTGCGCATACATTTTTTCTCAAGCTCCTACATTTTTGAAGTTGGGAGCACCGGTGCTACCAAGTAAAAAAGTTTATTTCGAGTACTGATTTTATTCATTATGCACTTTAAAACAACACAGTTGACTAAAGTGCTAACAATAGAGTAAAATAAAACATAACACATATTTTAAAATAAATAAATAAATAAATAAACATAAAATGTCAACATCTCACGCTGTGCTAAAAGCCGAACTGAATGTGGGATTTAAGAAGAGATTTAAAAACAGTAATGGAAGAGGCTTGTCTACTATATCAATGCAGTCCAATCCACAATGTAGGTGCTGCCACAGCAAAAGCCCGATCCCCTCTAGGTATCACTTATAGATATAAGATAACAATGTTTTTAAGTTTTTGGCAATTGTAGGTGTTCAGGTACAAATAATCACATTTAAAAATGATAATTAAATTAGTAAATATAGCTTAGCTTTTCATTCATTCATTTTCTTTTCGGCTTAGGCCCTTTATTAATCCGAGGTCACCACAGCGGAATAAACCACCAACTTATCCAGCACGATTTTTATGCAGTGGATGCCCTTCCAGCCGCAACCCATCTCTGGGAAGCATCCACACACTCATTCACTACGGACAATTTAGTTTAACCAATTCACCTGTACTGCATGTCTTTGGACTGTGGGGGAAACCGAAGCACCCGGAGGAAACCCACACGAATGCAGGGAGAACATGCAAACTCCACAAAGAAACGCCAACTGACCCAGCCGAGGCTCGAACCAGCGACCTTCTTGCTGTGAGGCGACAGCACTACCTACTGCGCCACTGCGTCACCCTAGCTTAGCTTTTGTTAAAGCTATTTTTTTTTATTTATTTAAGGGTAATTTACTTAAAAAAATGTTTAATAACCTCTAGCTGTAAATTATTATGTGGTCACTTTGAGACATAATGCAATGATCCAATAAAATGATACACATCTGATATTTTCTCTGCTGTTTACACTCGCCAAGATGACATCATTTTGTATGTGTTCATCTATTAATGAGCACTCGACCAAACTGGGTTTGTGTGCTGACTCAGACGAGGCTGTCTGTGTTTGTGCTGTGTGTAAAACTATTCTAAATTGAGTTCTTTAAAGTCATTTTAATTACAAGGATCTCTGAATGGTGTATGTGGCATTGATGCAATATTCAGCCAAGCACAAGGCGTTATGATGAACTGCGTTCAGTGATGGAATTTAGTTTGGAATATGTTGATAAATTATTCTCCCTGTCTGAGATCAATAAAACACACTTCGGGTCACTTAAGACCTGTCAGTGCATGCGGCACATACAAATGATTCATTAGACTATGTTAATTAATCCTGCAGCTCTCTAGTGGCTTGTTTCGGTGAAGTGATTTTCCTCTGTGAGAAGAACACAGAGAAGATTTAAATGGATCTTCATCTAGCGTAGACTTGCATCATGTTATTTTGAGTGCATTTATTTTTTTCTTCACACTAAAATACAAAGCACATACTTAAATCTAGTAGAAATGTCAGTCAATCTGATTCTGAGGTCTTTTCAGAATAAAGTAGCATTAAACCTTTCTTTTCTGCCATATAAACTGATGGGAAGCAATATTAATTATGAATGAGTTCTTAAGCATGCAGAGTCCACTGTGACAGTGCCGGGGACACACCGACTGTAGGATTAATTATCCTGAAGGGCATCTTGCTTATGTCCTTAATTATTTTAGATTATTAATTAATAAGATGGATATTTGTCTAATGGGATGAACTGATAGTTAATTTGAGCAAGAGAATTTGTGTATTAAGCAAACCCCATAGAGATATGTGCACGTGATGGAGGTTTTCTTTCACTTCAGCAACCTACTTGACCAAAATTCAGCATATAAAAAGAATCTGTTCAGCCTCCAGTCTAACCAGCAGGTTTCTTTTCACCTTGAAATAGCATGTCTGTCACCAACTGAGATGGTGTGCTCTATGGTGTGTCCAAAAGGATGCATGCGAAAGAAGAAACTGAGCTTCTTCTTTCTGTTGGGTGCACACTGGCAGTAGGACCTTGAATTTCACTTGTTTACCCGTTCAGAGTAGGAAACCATCTCACAGAGGTGCCAGTCTGTGCCAAGGTGAGTTGCCATGCCAGCTGGAGCAGATGCCAGTGAGTCAGACAGCCAGACAGACTGAATCCTATGCCATCTGTTTAACGCCAGAATACAGTCACCCTCTTTAGCTAAACCAAAACACACTGCCCATAAGATAAGGGTCATCTCATCGCTATTGCCCACCAGCTATTGCTAGCCATCCATCATGGTAAACAGGAGTCAGTTTAAATCCATACGGCATGAGGATTATTTATGAAGCCATTCTGAGTGTACATTTGTACATAGGGTTGGAAATGAACTAGGAATTGAGGTAAAAGTACCAGCAGAATAAACAAAATCTTATATGATTGTCACATTTAGAAGTGTGTGTCTTTAATTTAGTTCTGTATTGAACATTGCTATCAATTACACACATTTCTGCTTAGCTTTTAAATGCGGTGGCCAATCAGGGGCTTTTGGATTAGTCACTGCTGAAAACGGTGTTGTTTTTGTTTTGTTGAGCACAAAATTGGTTTCTTTGTATCACAGTAATTACTATTAGTAAGCATTGATGTAGGGATGCTCCGATCAGGATTTTTGCAGCTGATAGAGTACTAATTCCTTGTCATGGTTATTGCTGGTACTGAGTACCAATTCTGATGCTCTAAGCTTTATATAACCTAAAGCACATTTTCCCTCACACCCCCACACATAATTACAATATAGGCTCATTCTGAAAACGTAGCCCTATATACATTTCTGGAGATCGCAAATTATGTATCCAGAAGTACTAATGGCAGCATTTCGTTTTTAGAACGGTATGACGCCATTACTTTTCTCGCGCCATTACCAGTTTGTCTAGTTAGCTCGCCATGTATTTCGATGGACTTGAGACGCAGAGAGGAGTTGGCCACAATGACGAAGTTCAAGTCTGTTAAAGAATGGTTCCAGAAAGCAGATAAGACAAAAACAGAAGCCAAAAAAAAAAAAAAACATGTAAATAACAGTGTGAGAATGTGGTAAAATCTGAAAATGTGGCAAAAATCAGGCAGGGGCTTTTTCTTTTTCTGGATTGCTTTTTAAAATTGTTGGTTGGGTTTAGGGGAGGAGGAGGGTGGGTCAGTCGATCAGTCAGTCAGTAGCGGCCTCTGGTGGATTTATGTGAGAACAGTAGGCATGAATGAAACTCGCAAGAGAAATTTTAGATCTCAAAAAGCATACACATCGGCCTCTGGTGGATTTGCGAAAACAGAAACTGCAAAAAAAAAAAAAAAAAAAACATAGCTCCTGGGATGTATTTGGTGCTATGTATAGTGGTACATTTTTAGAATGAGCCTGGGTTGTATCATTGACCTCCTCACATGCTGTAGCTGCTGATTTATAATATACAGGAGTGCACATGCAACTTCTAATGCTTGTAAGCTTATAAACAAACACTTGCGATCGGTTCATGAGATCAGCCAGATTAGAGTATACCGATGGAGTTATGAAATGTGATTATCGGCCGATCTCTAGCCAATCGATCGGTACAATATCAAGAGCATTAATCAACTTATATCTTAATAGTCCAAGTCTATCATGTAAAAAGTTCCTGTTTTAAATGCAGTGCTTTCCACAGGTTTGAAATATACTTGCGGTGGTAGCCAGATTAAACCACACCATTTGCCTACATCACATAAATAGTTAACTATATGTGACAAACAAAATATAATTTAAGTTTTACCAATATTTTTTATTTATTATGACACTGTTATACACTGTTTCTTTTCAATGGGTTAAAGTAAAAAAAAAAAACAAGTCATCCACAATTTCTCTTTTATGCTAATTAGGAGCCATGTGCACCCACTGACAGGTAAAATATGCAGGTAAAGAGCAAACTCGAATGTCAAAGCATTTTAGATATTAATTTAGAATGGCCTATGTAATGTAATAATCAGCAAATGATAAATAAATGACAGGAATAAAAGAAATAAAAACAGACAATATCTCTAAAAATAATCATAATTACAAAATTAAAATGTGTAGATTATTAAGGCAAATGTGTTGATTAACCATTACTAATGGTCTACATATATTTTGCAGCCAGTTTAGACCAGTCATTTTGTCCTCTTCGACTATAGAAAGTAGGCTTAAGTAAAAAGGTAATGCACAAATGTATTAAAAAAATGTATACATGTGAGATTTAGAAAGCAAAAGCCCAATCCTGGACATTTTACGAGATTTAGAACCCTGGCCCGACGAATTTATGTCCCAAAAAGGCACGCGCCTCTGTGAGTTGGCAGAGCACGCGAGACTGTCTGTGGGAGTGTTGACAGATCTTGCACACACACAACAAAACTGGTAAACCAAAAAGGATTGTTCACTACTTAATCGATCGTGGCTTTATATTGGGTGGATACAAAATAAAAGGTGTCACTAAATAAACTTGGGCGGCCTTTAATATACCTGGGTCATCCACCCAATTAAAGTCTATGAGACAGTGAGAAGGACTGACATGTATCTATAAACAATTGATAAACAGTGTTTATTATTTTTAAGTAGATTTTTTTTTTGCCCTAAAAACTGTTCAACCTATAGGATTAATTGGAGAATTTGAGTTTTCGGGTAATGAACAGGAGGGAAAAGGAAAATACAATTTCATTCTGTAAAGAGAGAAAAAAAAAGTCGTGGTTCAGTCTTTTCAGAAAATGCGGCTGAACTTTTCCATCACCATTTTTTTTTCTTTTTTGTGGCATGGATAGATCCCTCTCTCTCTTTCCCACCATCTGTGTGAGAGCTTTTTGGGGCCTGGAGTACAGCTGAGGTATTATTCCTGCTGGCACAAAGCATTTTATTCTCACCACAGCATGAAGGTGGTACGCTTTGACAATTAAATCCTACATTAGCCACCATCCACTCCACCTGCCTCTCCCCATTCTTTTCAGTGTCTGCACAGGACCTTTCACTCCCTTCCTTTGCTTTAATCTTTATCTATACCTCGACTTTTGTACATGTCAGAGAGAAGAAAGGAGCTGAGAACCATTAGAGATACTACAAACGAAGCATAGGCATAAATGGGTTTCAACTGTTTGTCTTATATAACTATAATTATATAAACAAAACTATAATTTACACATACAGTATCATTTTATTCTTAACCAAACTTTTAAATTAACTGGTTTCATTTGTGTAAAGCAGTTGTTGTTAATACATAATATTACAGTATGTATTATACACATGCATAACACACACACACACACACACACACACACACACACACACACACACACA
>CAIGQZ010010775.1:1135921-1155113 GCA_903798205.1 Danio tinwini
TCTTCTTCTTCTTCTTCTTCTTCTTCTTCTTCTTCTTCTTCTTCTTCCTTCTCCTCCTCCTCCTCCTCCTTCTTCTTCTTCTTCTTCTTCTTCTTCTTCTTCCTTCTTCTTTTTCCTTCTTCTTCTTCCTTCTTCTTCTTTCCCTTCTTCTTCTTCTTCCTTCTTCTTCTTTCCCTTCTTCTTCTTTCCCTTCTTCTTTCCCTTCTTCTTCTTTCCCTTCTTCTTCTTTCCCTTCTTCTTCTTTCCCTTCTTCTTTTTCTTCTTCTTCTTCTTCTTCTTCTTCTTTAGAATGAATCACAATTTTTGAGGGTCTAAACATGCCCGAAAACTCACAAAACTTTGCGCACACACACCAGAAGTGCCAAAAATTTACAAATGTTAAAGATTTTGGAAGTGGATGTGGCAAAATGACTCTACAGTGCAACCTGTGCACATTTGACAGATTGGCACGATTTGTGTACATGTACGAAAATTGGCACACACCTCAAACATGCCAAAACCTACAAAAAAAGTCTCTTGGAGGGAAGTCTCAAGTTCAACAGTAAGTCACATATTTTTAAACTTGCTCTGCCGCAAAAGAGCTGTTTTTGCCATTTTCAGGCGTTGTATTTTAACTGACTCCTCCTAGGGATTTAATCACATCAACACCAAAATTGGCTAATGTCTTCTAAAGGCCTTGGCAACATTAAATTGCGAAGATCTAGAGTTTTCGTCGAAGGGCGTGTTTGTGGCGGCCTCTCAAACTGACGATTCACCACAAAAAAGGCAGTTGTCATAACTCAGGCTTACGTTGTCTGATCTGCTTCAGAATCCACATGTTTGATAACAGTCCTGACCTGAACAGGTTTACATGCCAATATCCAGATACAGTTATAGTGCCACCTGCTGGCAACAAGAAATGACAATGTTTAACAGTGTTACAAATTGTATTAGATTGCATCCAAGTTTTGTCAGTTTAAGCCAAAGGCCTTTGTGATGTGAAATGTGATGTGAAGATCTAGAGATTTCATCGAAGCGGACTGACAAAGTTTACTGTATGGCCATGGAGGAGGAAGTTCCTATATCTCAGCCACACAATGTCTGATCTGACTGAAAATTCACATGTTTGGTGAGATTCCTCTCCTGAAGGCATCTACATGCCAATATTGAATCACAGTCATAGCACCACCTGCTGACAGAAAGAAGTTTAGTATAATTCAGTGATTTTTTTTGTGTGTGTTTTTTTTTTTATATATCTATCAGCTTGAGCCCGAGTGCGAGGTCCCTTTCATCGCTGCTTGCAGCTTTAATTTATAAAATTTTTTGTCTTTTGTTTTTGTTCTACCTGCTTTTTGGAATTGCCTGACTCAAAACCCGTCGTCACAGACAACTCCTCTCTGCATCTCAGGTCCGCTAATGGACAAACTGGTAAGAGTGGGAAAGCTGTCCATACGGAGTTAAACAATCAGCTGTTAAGTGCAAAAAAGAACTGCGTCATACCGCCTCGTAGCATTAATTTTAAAGATGAAATGCAACCATACGTACTTCTAGCTACATAATTCGCGATCTTCAGAAATGTATAGGGGGACATTTTCAGAATGAACCTATGCTGTTTTTTTTCTGCTTTTTGGATAAAACATTGACATGAATATATAGATTACAGATTATGGTGGGTAAATGTTCTGTAGAGTTTAGTTCCACTCCTAATCCATACCTCGAGCTCCATCCCTAAACACACCTGGAAGTCTTCAGAATTCCTTGACAATTACAGACAGGTGTGTTGGATTAGAGACGGAGCTGATGTGCACTTTAAGTGGACTCTGAAATATTGTAATTATGGGATTTGAGCACCTGAATGATCACTTTTATATCTCTGAATTATAGATGATACATGAGTTGTGATGTACTGTAGTAAGCCGCATGTCGATGAATCCTTTTCACAGACTGTTTCTGCAGTTATTAACGTTGTAAATCTTGCAAAGTTTTTCATAGCTTCTTTTAAAGTTTTTTTATATATATATATATTTTTATCTACATTTATACATGTGCTTCATGACTTGTGAAAGTACAGAAACTGGTTCATTCTGCTGAATGAGTGTTATATAGGCAACAGTTCTAGGGTTGGTTAATCCAAAAATGTAAGTTATGTCATCATTTATTCACCTTCATGTCTTTCCAAATACAGACTTTTTTCATCTTCAGACCACAAATTGAGATAATTTAATGAAACCCCATTAAAAGTGTTCAGAGATTCAAAATGCTCAGAAAAGCAACATAAAAGACTCCACTGGTTTAATTCCCACTTTATAAATTGAAATGAATGCTAAGTACTCTACCTGACAAAAGCCATATTGTCGATCCCAGTTGTAAGAGCAAGAAAGAATAACTTGACTTCTAGTTGATCATTTGGAAAAGTGGCAGAAGGAAGATTTTTCCGATAAATCATCTGTTGAACTGCATCCCAATCATTACAAATACTGTAGAAGACCTATTGGAACCTGCATGGACCCAAGATTCTCACAGAAATCAGTCAAGTTTGGTGAAGGAAAAATCATGGTTTGGGGTTAAATTCAGTATGGGGGCGTGCGAGAGGTCAACAGCATGAGGTATCCAGACATTTGTGCTGCCCATTTTATTATTAACTACAGGAGAGGGCAAATTCTTCAGCAGATAGCACTCCATCTCATACTTCAGCCTCAACATTCCTGCAAGCAAAGAAGGTCAAGGTGCTCCAGGATTGGCCAGCCCAGTCACCAGACATGAACATTGAGCATGTCTGTGGTAAGATGGAGACATTGAAGATGAATCCAAAGAATCTTGATGAACTCTGGGAGTCCTGCAAGAATGCTTTCTTTACCATTCCAGATGACTTTATTAATTAGTATTAATTATTAACTGTATTAATTAGTGTCATTGAAGAGAAGTATGGATTCACCATGACTTTATATTCTATACTGTACATTATTTCTGTTAAGTGACAAGACTTTTTTCTAAAAAAAAGTTAGACATTAGTGTCCTAATTAAATAATTTAAAATTAGGATATGATCATATTTTATGTTAGTACAATAAGCATAATCTAGGACCCTTTGCCTTTCATACAAACCACTCCTGATACCAACTGATCAACTAGAAGGCACGTTATTATTTGTTGTTCCTAAAACTTAGATAGGCAACAAGGCTTTTGTAAGGTAGTGTAGGTGCCAAAAATAAGGTTGTATTCACTAGATATATTAATGCAAGTGTGAAATGATGCACAAATGTGGATTTCCAGGATGCAAAACCTAAAGAAAAAATTGTGATTATGTAATTTATTAAAAATGACATAATTAAGTTATATACATCTATAGATATATATGTTATTAATTTTCATTTTTGAGTGACCTAACCTTTTAGGAGAGTGAAATCTTTCCTTCTCATCAGTATATTCATAGGTTATTAATCAGTATTTTTTGCTCATTGTAAACTGTATCATACAAATTGTACAGTATTTTAGGTCAAAGAAATGCACATATTTTTTGTAATTTCCATTCCATTCACTGGTAATGCAGACAAAAATGATAAGAGACAATCTAAAATATAAGCAATAAGCTGCAGAGACAAATGATTGAAAATAACTATAAATATACATATTTGTTATAGCAACATTCGTGATATTGTTTTTGTGCTATAGCCTGAATTTGTGACATGCCATAATAACAAATGGCCAACTGTCAAAGCAAATCACAAGTATTCTTGTTTGCTAGCCTTTTGATAATGCAAGCATACGTTGTTAATCTAAGGGATGTTGGTTGCTGTATAAACAAATGGAAATTCTCTAAAAATGTCAGTATATCTCTAGAAAATGCATTGCTACATCAAAACGCATAAAAGAAGTGGTACAGAAATGTATATTTATTGTAATTGCTTTGTATTGGTATACTGTTTCTTCCGCTGTTCCAATAAACAGCGCAGCTTTGAGAGATATTAGTGGTGCAGTGTTTTTACTAGTCTAAATGGAAAGGGTTTATTTTGGATCAGCTTCTCTGTGGGGTGCAGAGATGTGATGATTATAATGAATTGATTGCTTGATTAGCAGATTGACTGCTGATGGGATCACCCATACATGTAGAGATTTTTAATAAACAAATACACTCACCAGCCACTGTATTAGGTACACCTGTCCAACTGCTCGTTAATGCAAATTTCTAATTAGCCAGTCACATGACAACAACTCAATTCCTTTAGGCATGTGTGGTCAAGATGATCTGCTGCAGTTCAAACTGAGCATCAGAATGGGGAAGAAAGGTGATTTTAATGACTTAGCATGGTTGTTGGTGCCAGACGGGCTGGTCTGAGTATTTCAGGATTTTCACGCACAACTATCTCTAGGGTTTACAGAGAATAGTCTGAAAAAGAGAAAATATCCAGTGAGAGGCTGTTCTGTGGACACAAATGCCTTATTGATGCCAAAGGTCAGAGGAAAATGGCCAGCCTGGTTCCAGCTGGCAACAGTAACTCTCTTTACAATTGAGGTATGCGGAAGAGGATCTCTGAATGCACAACATGTCAAACCTTGAGGCGGATGGAAGCAGCAGAAGACCACACCGGCTGTCACTCCTGTCAGCTAAGAACAGGAAACTGGGACTACAATTTGTACAGGCTTACCAAAATTGCACAATAACGTAAACTGGAAAAACATTGCCTGGTCTGAGTCTTGATTTCTCCTGCGACATTCGGATTGTAGGGTTAGAATTTGGCATCAACAACATGAAAGCATGGATCCATACTGCCTTGTATCAACAGTTCAGGCGGGTAGTGCAATGGTGCACTAGTGAATTCGTTCACAGCCTACCTGAGTATTGTTGCTGATCATGTCCATTCTTTTATGACCATAGTGTCCCCATCTTCTGATGGCTACATCCAGCAGGATAACATGCCATGTCATAAAGTGCAAATCATCTCAGACTGGTTTCTTGAAAATGACAATGAGTTCACTGTACTCAAATGGCCTCCACAGCCAACAGGCTCAATCCAATATAGCACTTTTGTGATGTAGTGGATTGGAAGATTCACAGCATGGATTTGCAGCCGACAAATCTGCAGCAACTGTGTGATGCTATCATGTCAATATAGACCAAAATCTCAAAAATATTTTTAGTACCTTGTTGAATCTATGCTACGGAGGATTAAGGCAGTTCTGAAGGGGGTCCAACTCGATATCAGTAAGGTGTACCTAATAAAGTGGCCGGTCAGTGTATTTCCAGATATTAAAGCAGCAGTGTTTTATGGACATTCTTAGAAACATTGACCTTTCATGAAATTAGCTTCTCAGTTAAAGTACCTAAAATTAACTTAATTTCAAATTTTAGGGAAAGGTTCTGGAGGTATTTTCTTTGCAAAAATGAGTCATTAACATTCAAAAACACTAGAATTATACATGCATACATTTACTGATTTGTTAACACAATCACTCTCATCTGCATTTTAATAAATATTATGTTATTTTCTGAAATTTTTAAAAATGACAATAATTATTAGTAAATCACTTCAAAGTCTTGCAGGCATTCTAGCAGTTGATTTTGAAAAGAGCTTTTTTTTTCCAGTGATGCTGTAGAAAAACAGTTTTTAGCTTCTCAAATAACCTTTCAGTTGGTATTTCTTAAAATAACCATTTATTTTTTTTAGTGTGAAGAACATTGTTGAACTAAGAACCTTTTCCACTTTATTGAACCTTTTGTGGAATGAAAAGTTTCCATGGATTGTAATGGTTCTTCAGCACAACCTGTTATCTTTAAGACTTTTTAAAAAGATGTTTAAGGCTGTTAAATGAGATACAAAGTGATTTTAAGCTTTGCAATAGGTATTTTATGCACAAATTGTGGTTCACACATACACAAACCCACTATTTTCACACGTTTTTTTTTATTTCATGTCCGGCACCTCAGACCTTTTTCAATTTGATTTCATTATACCAGGAAATGGTTCCACCAGAAAGGATATTAACTACAGTCTTAATGGTTTATATTACAGTTATTTGGACTAAATTGCAGGCTAATCATAAAGCATGTTGGAGAAAGTTAAAGCAGAGAGGCATAAAAGAAGCTGTTTATTTCCTGCTGAATGATTGTGTGTTGATTTATGACCAGTTGATGTGGCTCCTGCTCCTTGGGGTTGTGCATTATTTAGAAATACATCAAATGAAGAAGATTTGCTAGTTCATTATTAAATGAAATGCTTTATGTAAAGCTGATTTCTCCCCAAAGGAATACGGAGGTCACCTTGTTGTCATTTTATAGAAAATGTAAAACCTGTAATTTATAAAATGTCAAATGATAGAAATTACAACTGAGAATTGCTAAAACCTGCATTTATACCCTAATGATCTCTATAATTTAGCACCCTTCTTCAGTTCTTGTAATGCAAGTAAATGTAAATGTAAACCAAGAGCATTTCTTAGTAAAGCATCTATCTATCTATCGATCTATCGATCGACCGACCGACCGACTGACCTATATATATATTAACCATTATATTAAAAAACTCAAAATAATAATATTGCAAACAACATACAGATCAAAACGGCATTATATTCTAACAAAATTTGGATAAATAAAAAAATTAAATATAAAACAAATGATCAGCAAATTATTTTATAAATTGTATTCAACCCCTGATATAACTAAAGTGAGTATTTATTTTTTATTAACTTTTTAATGTGTTTTTATTTTCACCTTTTTTAGACTAAAGTAATTAAAGCTTTTGTTATTTTGTTAATGTCATTTTATGTTTGTGCTTTTGAAAACAGAAAATTACTAAATTTATTCAGTTATTTAGCATTTTAGGCACAAAGTATGTGCTTGTTTGTGTAATTTTTTTATGATTTAAACATAGACATTTATTTTTATACCAAAATGCGAAGCTTTCAAGAATGAAATTTAAAATTGCATAGCTTACTACTCAACTAATGTGTGTGTGCCTGAGTTCACAGTATCCCTAAACAAGCAGTCAAAAAACTACCCAGATGACCTACTACTTCCAGCAAGATACTGAAGATGCAGCTTTAGAGCTAATTCTTGAGCAGTTTTTTCATTGTCTATTGCCCATATATATATAATTAAATAAAGAATTGAAAAAAGAATGTTGATCTGATGGACCCTATACTATTCAATGAGGCCACAGTAGAGGATTTGTGAACACCCAACATGATCTCACAGCAATTCGTAACTTTTTGATTCAGTGGCTGAAATCGTACGATCTCATTCATACAATTTTGTATGATTTGCTTATTCGCAGCCGTATGTGATCTATAGCTGATTAACCATGTGGATGGATGATAACAGCCTTCTGAGCCTACCAGTAGGTGAGCCTACCCCTACTGGCCCATATCTATCAGGTGATAACCACTGATAATGCTCATTCAATCGAGTGATAACATTTGAATCGGCTGATATGACCATATTTCATCAATGCATTCATACCTTTTGTTTGTTTGTTTTTTTGCAAAAAGTCCCAAATTTTTTTTGTTAAAAGTAAATAGCTACTCAAGAAAATATGCTATTTTAGACAGAGTTAAATTATCATCCAGAAAAAAAAACTGTTGCTGAAGTAGTGGTGCACAACAAAGTAATCAGTGTAGCTAATAGCTTATGTTGATGAAAAATAATCATTACATGATTTATCTGGTAATCATGTTGATCTGCTATTATGCATTGTATTTGCACGCTGCTTTGAACATGGTGTGATGCAGACTTACCAGAGACAAATCCATTTGAGAAATGACACCAAAAAACAGGGTTTATATACAGAGAATGAGTACATTTGATCCATGTTTTGGAGTTTGTGTTTTTAAAACCCTGAGACCTGCTGGTGACAGATCTCATTCAAGATGGACAAAACACTCTCTGCAGAGTTATTGGTTAGATTACAACAGCACCTCCCATTGACTCTAGTTGTCTCTTGTTTAGTTTAGGCTTATTGTGGCATCTCTGAAATCCATTTTCTCAGCCTCTCTTCTCCTCCGATTTGTGTTCACGTGATCCAGCAGGTGTAAAACCCTAGACGTGCAGTCGTGCACAAACCCACACATGTACGCATCCACACAAAATCAATATATTTCGTTTTAGAACTATTCTTATCTGCTCCTCTGTGCTCGGATTGGTAAAGCAGATTAACCTAGACTGGTGTGTCAAAATATGAAAGTTCCTTATCTTGTATCATGAAAATCGTCTGTCAGTTTCACATAAACACATTGCTTGATGTCTAGGATGAGCTTCCAAGATTAAGCTAGAGAAATGTTTATTTGAGTTTGGAAAAAGGTATTAATTTTGATGAAATATTTGCATAATGCATGTTGAATCATGGGGGTATTAAATTATTAATGGATCTAATTATTGAGATTTCTTTCCCTCACAATTGAGAGCAGATCTTGATGTTTGGTTTGCAAATGTAATCTTCAGCCCTGTGAAAAGGTCAGAGGAGCTGTGTTGTGTTTTGTGATTTGTCACAGATCTCAGAGGCTTTTCATAATGTTTCTTTTTTTTCATTAAGAGCTTTGATGCCTTTGCTCTGCAAACCGCCCACTTTTAATCCCACATAACAAGATTTTTGTGTCCATTTAAAATCAATGGCAATGACTGGGAGGAGCTTTAGCGCAATCGGCTAATGTGGCACGGAGGATTCATCACGTTGTGACAGATTCTATTAAACCACTTTAAAAAGGTCAATTAGTTCAGAAACGTGTTTATAGATATTTTCGCCCAGCCTTTCTCCTATGCCACTCTGTCTCTGTCTGGCTCTAAAGTTGTTTGGCTACTGATCAGGTGTGGCCCAACATGTCATTGTGCTTCCACAGAGCTGGAGGTGACCATGGAAAATATTGATTGTGTTGATCTAAAGCTGCTAAAGGATTAATCAGATCATCTTGAGAAAACTGCTCGCTGAAATCGCTGCTGCTTTTATGTTTTCCTCTCTTTTTATATACCCCAGAACTAGAAGTGTTTCTGAAGCATTCAGTGAAAAGCGATGAAGTCTGAATCGACCAGAATCACGCACAAAAACAATATACTGTAAACCCAGAAGCGAGACAAGAATTTATAGCTCATACTGCAACTTCCATACCTCGGCTTTCAAACAGGGTTCGATAGATCAGAGTTAATTGACCTCCCGATTGAACTTTAGAAGCTGCACCAAATGTCAGCAGCACCTTTAAAATGCAAAATAATAATGATTATAATTTAAAAATCGATACTTGCCGTCTGTGTATTGACTCTATATCGGGATGAAAGAGTGTCACAGTGTTATACTATATTGATTAGCGTCCCCTCTACTTTAGTTCAAAGCATTCAAATGCCATCGCATTGGCTAAATAAAGAAACAAGGAAGGCAATAATGCAGTTCTAACATTAGCCTCTACAAAAAAGTTGTATGATAATTTTTGTTTAACTTGCATATACACTGATTAAAATGATTCTTCAATGAATTCAATACAAAACCAAAAAAAAATAGATTTAGTAAAATAGATTTAATGTTTACTTACGTCATTTAGTTTAGGGAAGAAAAAAAAGTAAGTTAAATTATTAGTAATTCATTCATTCATTTTCCTTCGGTTTAGTCCCTTTATTCATCAGGGGTAGCCACAGAGGAAGGAACCGCCAACTTATCCAGCATATGTTTTACACAGCAAATGCCTTTCCAGCTGCAACCCAGTACTGGAAAACATCCATACACACTCATTCACACACATACGCTATGGCCAATCTAGTTTATTCAATTCACCTATAGCTCATGTCCTTGGACTTTTGGGGAAACCCACGCGAACACGGGGAGAACATGCAAACTCGACACAGAAATGCCAACTGGCACAGCCAGGACTCAAACCAGTGACCCTGTTAGTAATTCAAGCTTGTAAAAAGTATGATTTAAATTTGTAAAAAATATCCAAATTTTAAGTAAAATTAAAAAGGAAACCTACTCAATTTATGATATTGGTATGACCATTACAGCATGACTATAAATTAAATTTGTATTTAAGCTTACATAAGTAAACTAGTTGAGTAAATAAATGAAGTAACTTTCATTTAAAGATAAATTTACTTTACTAAAGTGTGCAAACTCATTGCCTTCGTTCATTTAAGTAATTTTAACTTTATTGTATTTAACTTTATTGTATTACCGTGGCTCAGTGGTTAGCACTGTCACCTCACAGGAAAAGGTTGCTGGTTCGAGTCCCAGCTGAGCCAGTTTGTTTGTGAAGTTTGCATGTTCGTTCGCGTGGTTGTCTTCCAGGTTCTCCGGTTTCACCCACAATCCAAAGACGTGTAGGAGAATTGAATAAACTAAATTGGTCATAGTGTATGAGTGTGAGAGGGAATGAGTTTGTATGGGTGTTTCCCAGTAATGAGTTGCAGCTGGAAGGGCATCCACTGCGTAAAACAAATGCTGGAATAGTTGGCAGTTTATTCCGCTGTGGTGACCCCTGATAAATAAGGGACTAAGGCGAAGAAAAATGAATGAACTTTATTGTATTAAGAATGGGCGCCATGGTGGCTCAGTTGTTAGTACTGTTGCCTCGCAGCAAGAAGGTCATTGGTTTGAGTCCCGGCTGGGCCAGTTGCCATGTCTTTGTGGAGTATGCATGTTCTCCCCGTGTTCATGTGTGTTTACTCTGAGTGCTCCAGTTTCCCTTACAGTCCAAAGACATGCGCTATAGGTGAAATGAATAAAATAAATTTGCTGTAGTGTATGTGTGTGTGTGAATGCCTGTGTATGGATGTTTCCCATACTGGGTTGTGGCCTGATATGCATCCGCTGTGTAAAACAAATGCTGGAATAGTTGGCAGTTCATTCCGCTGTGGCGACCTCTGACCTGGAGACTAACGAGAAGGAAAATGAATGAATAAATGGATTTCTTACTAATATATTACTAATATTCCATACTTAAATTGAGTGTCATTTACTTTAGCCATTTAAGATTTGTTGACTTAATTGGATCTGTAATCTGAGTTAATAGAGTTTTACAATTTACCAGAAACCTTTATAAATCTCAACATAACACAACATTAAAGTCTAAATTATGTCTCCCTATGTGAATCATGTGTAAAAAAAATACACAATAACAATTAATTTTTTACATCTATTTTTCAGTTGGATACGAGGCCTGCTAAAAATCTGCATGTTAAAGAGCCCCTATTACACATTGAAAAGGGTCATATTTCGGTTTTATAAGGTCTCCAACAACATACTGATATCTATGCAAGGTCAAAAAACAAGTTCATGGTCTTATAATATGCATTTATTTTTACCTAATTATCCCAGCGACTCCCATATGAATCGTTCAGCGATTCATTTGTTCCCAAACCCCTGCTTAGCGCGAAGCTAATCTGCGCTGATTGGACCGATGACAGCCTGTTGCAATTGGTCGACAGCGTTCAGTGCGAGACAGTAAAATGCCCAGCGTGGTTTATCAAGCCCACGGATTGCCAACATTGGTATAGGATCCGATCGCAGTCGACGCCCGAAACACACTTCAAAGTAAACTTACTAACACCACAGTAAACAGTACCCGGTTCTCAACAGTGTTATTCAGACACCTCAGCGCCAAAAGCAGTGCAGTTAAACACTAGCATATTGCTCTTGTTAAGTATGACACACACATTCAGTTTTAATCCACACAGCAGCAAAAGCTGAACTATTCTGAACCTTGACCGCTGCACGTGTGCAGGATCAGCTAACGGTGGCCATAGCAACGACAAATGGCAGTGGAACGAGCTCACAAAAGCATTTAAATCTGTAAACAAAGCACCACACGTCACGTTTACAACGTTGCATTAGACGCAATATGAGAATATAAAGAGTTAACCTGATACAGTACATGCGGTTACTAGTAACAAAACATGTAGATCATTTCTATTTGCAATCATTGCTGTGGCACCTCGTCCGTGAACTGCTATATGTTCTAAGGGCTTACCTGTACTCTGCTTTTCTAAACGATCACATCCCCAGCCGGGAGGTTGTAGCATCCTCTGTCCTCTGACAAGCTATCTCTGCGGGCTCCTGCTCTCCATTCGCAAGCCTTTTCATTGCTGCTCACCAGCCCGAAACCCAGCGTTCAACAGCCAGCCGATGTACCTAATAATTTGTCCTTATTTTTCCTGCACCCCTGGTGTCTTGTCTGTCCATTACAAGATGGAGAAAGAAACTAATGCATGAGCTGTGTAATGATAGATCACCCATTGTAAGCGTGCAGATTTCTGAACGACTCCTTTCCCTCACACTTCCAATAATATCCAAGTAAACACAGCGTCTTCATGAGCGTCTTGCTGCTGTGTTAGTGGGCGGGGCCGCAGGTTTGAATTTTGCCGGGTCTGCGCGCAACCATTATGTTTTGTAACGATGTCAAGCCGAAATGGCTGAAGACTCGTTATAAAGACGATTCATTTAAACCACTATGAGTCAACTCTTTTATAGATGAATTAATAGTTTTAAAAACTGTCCACTTTCAGATTTAAGCTTTAGCTGGATATTTCACTTCACTAAGAGCTGTGTTACACACTACATGGAAAGTCATTTCCAAAAACCCATAATAGGGGCTCTTTAAATCATTCAGTTTAGATTCAATCTAATACCATCAAATTTTGAGTTCACGTAATTTGTTTCTATTAAGTTCAATAAACTTTCAATAAAAAGTCAAAGGAACTCATTTGATTTAATTAATTGCACTGCTCAATTTTACATTTAGATGTTTTCACAGTTTTCCCGTTGTATTTACACTGCAAAGTAACTTGCTGCTTTGCAATCAAGCTGCATAGTTTTATAATATATTCAAATCAGTTTGTGAAGCCTACATAAAACAAAAAGAGGGGTGATTTGATTTTCCTTTATACCAACTTGAATGTATTTAATATATAAAAAGCTACTTTCGAGTCAAGTATGCAGACTCTTTGTTTGCATGTTAAACAAAGTACCATCATCTTTTTTAATAGCTTAACTCAAGGCTTAAGGATTTAATTTAAATTTCTTGGAGTGATTTTTACAGTGTGTTGCTTCCGTTCTTCCAGCTTTGTGTATTTCACTAACGGATGTCTTTGAAAAGCTATTGTACTTTTCTCTCTCTTTCTTTCTTCCTCTCTCTTAACATACGCTGAATGAATGCATGAAAGCTAAGCCTATTGTTAGGTATAAGGATTAAACACCTAGGTCTTCATCCTTGGGTTGAAAAGGTGAATCACTTGTAAATGAAGTTTTCCTGTCATCGTCCATTGGGATGTTGGGGGGAATTTCAAAAAAGCATTGTATTATTCACTTTTTTCTCTACATTAAACATACATGGACCATTGCTGAATTATAGATAAAACTTTCACTTTGCACCAGTTTTTTTTTTTCATGCTTAGTCTTCCATGTAAATGTGTGAGTACAATGGAGATGAAACTATGGAAGCCATTTGGGAAATATCTACAACTAAACTAATGCATATCCTGTAGCTTATTTCAGGATGTAAAATTATAGGGGAAATGGGTATTGAACATGTCATGTTTTTTTTTCTTGGAAATACTATTTCTAAATGAGCTGTTGACATGGAATTGAACCAGATTTTTGTACAAAAACAATACAGACGTAAAAAAAATGTTATATGTACTACTGAAATGTAATTAATACTTTATATAAAAGGCATTTTGGGGATGGCAGCTTAAATATGCCTCTCATATGGAGAATTAAGTCACATGCATTGCTCAGGTGTGAGTTTTCAGACTTCAACAGTATATAAAAATCTTGATGATTCTGTGGGTTTCGATCAAGTCTGATCTATTAGATTTTCTATTGGATTCAAGTCAGGTGATGGCTGGGCCATTCTACAGCTTGAATTTCTTTCTCTGACAGCATTTGAGAGTTTCCTTTGCTGTATTCTGGATCATTGTCTTGCTGAAATGTCCACCCTGGTTTCATCTTCATCATCTTGATAATGTAGATGTTGGGCTGAAGCAGCTAATCATCATTTACAATGAAAAAGGATAGAGGGTTGCTGAGGAATTATTGAGAGATTTCAGCTGCTGTCCATGCTATCACTGTCTTTCTACACCTCCCTTTCTTCATGTGTTCAATACGTTTTCCCTGTGCCATTTAATTTTGTTGCACACTGTAAATCCTGCTGTCGTCATTACTAAAGATATTAAGTTAATATAACTTGACATTACTTAAAATATTAAGTTTTGACATCAAAACTTAAACAGGTTTGTTTAACTTACTCATTAGTTGCACTTAAATTCTGCCTTGACAACCACGCTGATTGGTCGATATATGTAATATGCCACAAGGTGGTCATTTTGCTTGTGATGTACACTCAAATAAATTATGTTTGCTGTTTGTTCAAACAACTTATGTATAATAAGCTAAAACAACACAATTCAACACAAGTTTTTTTGTGTGTGGGAACAACTTAACTGTTTTACCTTCAAATTACTTGTGTTTGTAAAAACTACTGAGCTAACTTAATTACTTCTTGTTGTCCCAACACAAATTGTTTGTGTGGAATCCAGGACTGTTTTTTTGCAGAAGCTATTATGAAAAGGTTAAATTTAAGAAAAAATTTAATAATGCTGTCTTCTGATGACGTCTGGGAGTGATTGCTGGCCGTAATAATGCTGAGAATGGTGGTGTTGTTACATATAAATGATTCCATTGATTGCTGGCCGTAATAATGCTGAGAATGGTGGTGTTGTTACATATAAATCATTCCATCATCTTAGCTTATTTCCCATTTCCTCTTTGTATTCAGTGCATTGTGAATTTTTGTCATTGGTTGTTTTCTCATGAAATGAATTTATTAATATCAAGTTCAACAGCCTCAAAGACACCAGACCACAAAAAGATTCAAATCAGTCACATTGTACTTCTAATTAAGTGTTAAAAAATATCAAAGGAATAAATATATGAGCTATGATGACTTCACTTTTTAGTTATGGCATTATTTTATTTCAGTAATTAAAACTATATCATTGAATGAGGCCATTTACGACTTGTTCTTAATATCCTGCTCTTTTACAACATATTTCACTTGCTCTGGATGATTGTTAACCATTTTTAAGAGATTTATTCATGTTCACAGGTTATATGCAAAAGCCTAAAACTCACTTGGCAATGAGCAAACATTTCAGTCACTCTTCTAAGAAAAAAAGGAGACTGTTTTCCCTCTATAAGTTTTTCATAGTTTCCAATTGTTTCATCACACCCTTGATCTTTTATTAACTTTAATGATGTAGACAAGATGATGGAAACGAGTTTATTCTGGTTTGTATGCTGTCGGCATGCGTTAGCTCGGTGAAAAAACAGAGTGGCCGCCATCTTCCAAAAAATCATTTGGCAACTTCCCCTCGACAAGCTCCAGGAGTGATTTATTTTCAAGAATCCTTTAATAAAAATGACAAAACAAAACAGCCCAGCAGAGATGAATCAGCACACAGTTGAAAGAGCGAAAAGGTCAGAACTCATCAGAAAATCATTTAGTCTCATTTCATCATCGCTGGGGAGCAAAGAAACCAACTTAGAGAGGGCAATTTGTGCTAATATAATGTTTGTGTCGTACAGAGCGTTGTATGCTAAATGGTGTCTGCAGGGTCTGTTTAGGATGGCAGCTGTTCTTGAAAAGCCTCTAATAAACTTTCATTGAACCATGTTATAAACACACTTATTTTGCCCAGCATTTTGTTGACAACTTTGTTGGTCAGTTAGCGTAATTAAATGTATTGTGGTTCAATCAACTTCTATAGAGGCTCGAACCAGCGACCTTCTTGCTGTGAGATGACAGCCCCCCAAAATAATAATATTAATAATTACATTTTGCACACCCAATCAAAATCAAGAATTTTAGCAGACCATGGAATAAATATATTTAAATACACACTTGCATGCATATATTTGGGAAAATATTTATTTACATTTAGATAAAAAATATATATGTATACGATACAGGTGGCAAGGTGGCTCAGTGGTTAGCACTATCGCCTCACAGCAAGAAGGTTTCTGGTTCAAGTCCTGGCTGGGTTAGTTGGCATTTCTGTGTGGAGTTTGCATGTTATCCCCGTGTTTGCGTGGGTTTCCTCCGGGTGCTCCGGTTTCCCCCACAATCCAATGACATGTGCTATAGGTGAATTGAATAAATTGGCTGTAGTGTATGTGTGCAAATGAGTGTGTATAGATGTTTCCCAGTACTGGGTTGCCACTGGAAACAACTGCTGTGTAAAATATACAGTATTACAGTAGATAAGTTGGCAGTTCTTTCCGCTGGGGCAACCCCTGGTTAATAAAGGGACTAAACCAAAGGAAAACATATGCCGGAATAGTTGGCGGTTGATTCTGCTGTGGCAACCCCTGATAAATAAGGAACTAAGCTAAAGGAAAATTAATGAATGAATGCATATGATACAAATTATATATAAAATCATTTATCTATGAAACTATTTTTTGTATAGTTTGTTTTGTTTATATGTATGTGTCTATATCACATATACATAAAATATGTGTGTATTATATATTTATTTATTCATTCATTCATTCATTCATTCATTCATTCATTTTCTGACGCTTTTCCTGGGTCACGTCTCGGGGGTAGCAGTCTTAGGAGAGAACCCCAGACTTCCTTCTTCCCTCTTCCTCCAGCTCCATGGTCATGACCCAAAGCTCATGACCATAGGACATTTATAATGTCACAAAAACATTTATTTTGCAATTGCAATTAATCTTTGCCCAGCACTAATGATAATAAAGATTTTTATAATGTTACAAAAATTTTTTTAAAACATGTTCAAATTAGTTTCAAAATATGTTTCACAATGTCAATGTAGTGCCGTTCATTAAAGTTCAAAAGCTTTAATCAAAGAATAAAAAGTAACTAAATCAACTCTTTTTAAAAAGTAAATATTACTTTTTTCTTCTAGCACACCAAAGAAGAATTTAAGATTGATTCCTGAGGTATCATGTGACATTAATGGGAGTAATGGCTTCTAAAATGTTAGCATTTATTATATTTTAATTAAATAAATGTACCTCTTAAAAATATTTTACAATTTATCAACGCCCCAAAACCTGAACTATTTTATTTTAGCATTAACATGGTATCATTTAAGAAATGTTTAACATAAATTGTTGTGTATGTGTGTATATTCACAGACATTTACAGGAAACAGTGACACAGACACAGTGGTCCAACACAAACTCCCTCATTCAATCAGAACTCGATATATGCGCCTTCTGCCCATAGAGGGAAGCCCAAAAGGAGGAATGGGTCTACGGCTAGAGGTCTATGGCTGTACATATAGTGAGTGTTGTATTTCATTTGATTGGCTGCTGCTGCTGTTGTTTTCTGAGCCAATGTTTTGTTTTTATCACATAACTATATAAATCTAATTGTCAAACTGTTTCCCATATACTTACATATTTTAAAGTGATTTACTTTTACTTAAACCTCATGGCAGGATGTGGATTGGTGATTTCTTCAGTAGAATATTAAATATTAAGATTTTTATCTGAAACAATGCTTTTTGAGGGGGGGATTCACCAACAACTACCAGCTACATATAGATGCAAAAAAATAATAATACCCATTGCTCCAGATAATAGACTGATGAGCAATACTACAGTATGTGCACTCTCAGTTGACAAGATTAACATATTTTCAACATTTGATGTATATAATTCTGCAAAATGAAGCTTGCACTCCAGATTATTGTAAATATTCTTAGGGCAGTTTACAAAATGTGTATTAAAGGTAATAATGGTGTAAATATTATTAATAATATGTTAATATTATGTTTCTTGCACGTTTTGCTTCTTTACCCCTCTGTGTATCTTCAGGAACCATGGGAATTAATGCCATTTTGCTTGTTTGTGTTTTTGTTTTTGTTTTTTTTTAACTCACAAAGGTATTATTAACATTGATTTTCAGTTTAATTAATTAATCTAAAATATTTCCTTAATGTTCTGCAGAAGAAGAAAAGAGTTATCTATGTCTTGGATTGCCTAAAGTTTTTTTTTTTTTTGTGAACTACCCCTTTAAGATGTTATGTTGTGTGTTTTTTTAGTTTTTTCAAGTTATTCAAGCATTTATCGTTAACAAAATGTGGAAAAAAATTGACACAAATAACATTTCCATAATCAAATCAATAATGCATGATCCATTAATTTCTATTAGGAGCATTTTTTTCAAGATAGCATCTTTTGCGTTTAATAGAAGAAACTCAAATGGGTTTTGAACAAATGAAGGATTTGTATATTGTATAACTGTATATTATTGTAACTATGACATAATAACTGTAGCATGTTGTAAATGTAAAGAGTTTTAATTTTTGTGTGAACTATCCCTTTAAGATTTAAAGAAGTTAGCTGCCTTTAAATATTCAGCGCAGCTTAATTTTTAAGACAACAGGAAGTACCAGAGCAGACAGATGTGGGAAGGTCAGAGAAAGTGCACAGAGCGGAGGGTCTTCTCACATTCCCTTTGATCGTCTTTCTGTCCTGCTCAGAGTCCGATGTAGCTGACTTTGACGGTCGCAGTGCCTTACTCTACCGGTTCAACCAGAAGTCCACCAGCACAGTGAAAGACGTAATATCCCTGAGATTCAGGAGTCATCAGGCAGAAGGCGTTCTGGTTCACGGAGAAGGACAGAGAGGAGATTTTCTGACTCTGGAGCTTCAGAGAGGAAGACTCATTTTGCATCTCAATTTAGGTGAGTGGAGGAGAAGGGCAGGACATTAGAGAAGCAAGAATAAGAATGGAGTGGATTTATTTTCCCTCCCCAAAGTAGAAAATTCCTCAAGAGTCTCGTCTTGTAATATTCTAAATGACCTTCTATCCTTTTATTCATCCTCATGCACAAATGCTTCTTGATGGAGCCAAAATGATGTCATAAGTTGATATAGATAGATAAATGTGAAGGCAGTTATGTGTATAAATGGATAGATGATGGACAGACAGTTAGAGGGATGGACAGATATATGAATAGTTTAATCATTATGTAGATGAATCAACATATAGACAGTGATGGGAAAAGGATGGATGGATGGATGGATGGGTAGATTGATATGCAGTTAGATGGATGTATGGATGAATGAGTGGACAGAAGGATGGAAAGATATATGAATACTTCAATTGATAGATGGATGAATGGACAGATAGACAGTGATAGACAAGGTTATTGATGGATGGATGGATGGATGGATGGATGGATGGATGGATGGATGGAT
>CAIGQZ010010775.1:1165113-1230048 GCA_903798205.1 Danio tinwini
TTTTTTTTTTCTTGTGTGGACCTGGCTTAAAACTACTTCAATACATGTTAAATTGGATTGTGAAAATCTCCTTGTTTGGTCTAAGGGTGTTAAATGTATTTTATTAAAGAAGAAACCCTTACAGACCCTTATAGAGCCTCTGGAAAATTGGTTTATTGTCTGCAGTTTTACAAATTTTTTTTAAACGATGGTTTTGTTAACGATTTCTTTGGCAAAAACCATTTGAGAGACCTTCAGGGGTCCCCAGTTTAAAAAATGCTGAATTTATATAGTGTAAGCTAAGGTAAAAGAAATATTACTTTGTGATTTGAATCCTTCCACAAGCTATTACTTCAATAATTCACTTACTGTGTTCATCTTTTTTTTTTCCTCCGTCTTGCATTTCATTGTCCTTTTCTGCACTCCAAGACACTCTTTTATTGTTTCCTTCCGTCTTTTCCTTATTAAGGGCAACGTGACATTCTCCTGCTCTGAGTCCTCCTCAGTCGCAGTGACGTTCCTCAGTTCCACAGGCAGTTTCCTGGCACTCCCTGCAGATTACAGTACAGAGAGTCTTTCTGTTCGCCTTCAGTTCCGCACGTGGAATCAGGAAGGGCTGTTGTTTTCTGTCGCGCTCTCTCATGACCCAGACCCCATTAACCTGCTTCTGCGGCTCAGCCAGGCCCGGCTGCTCCTCTTGCTCTCTGGAGGACCACAAAACCCTGCTCAGGTTTTCAGCGGTGAGATTTGTAGGAGCTATAGCATTTCATTCGTGAATACATTTTTGGATATGTACATTGATTAAGTGTCAGTGTAGATAAATAAAGGGGTTATATGTAAGACTTTTCATTCATTCATTTCTTTTTTATAGCCAAAGCTTTAAGACCTTTGGCAAAAATCCTTGCCTGACTTCCTAGTGAAAGTATGTAGATTTGTATGTGAAGGAATCCATAAAGTTTTTTCCAGATCTGTTTTTGATGTTTAGTTATTAATTAATGCTGTTCTGTTGCTTTTGATTGGTTCTCTTGGTTGAATTAGCACAGAGAGACACATAATAGAATGTGTTTTTGTTCTTTTTTATTAGGCTTTATGCAGGGTGCGATTTATACATTGACGATCAGTGGGGTCAACTTTTTCAGTAATGTTATTTGGTGTAATACATGCTTTAGTGAATCAAATTAAATGACATTAATTTATCAATGCAACATATTTACTGTAGGTACAGACTATGCATCTTATTTTACTTTACTTTTAGGCTATATGTAGAAAAAAAAAGAAAATGCCATGTTTATCAGCTTAGTTTAACTGACACGATTATGCATTCACAATAGTGGTCATGTGTATATTCATATTATCTATAATTTAATTAGTAATATTAGTATTTAAGATGCAGATCAGAGCAAACTATTACTTACTATTTAAAGGACTGACCCAACCCAACATGTTGTTTTGACATCTTTCAAGGGGGATCCAGCATTAATTAGGAGGGGTCAGTAACCCCCAACCCCCACTCTAAATTCACACCTTGGCTTTATGTAAATTATTTATTTTTTCAGTTTTTCTGAGGGATTAATAGATGGCAGTGTTTCTTGTCATAGCTCTGCTATAGCTTTACAGCCAACTGTGTGCTAGTTTAAAGCTCCGAGCTTGTAGCACGAGACTAATAACCAAGCACACTGAGTTAACTTTGACTGAAGGGCATCACACACCGGATGCACCGCGACACAGCGCGCACATGACAGTTGAAAGTATCGCACACTTGCGGCGCCGGTGTGCGTCACCTGATAGAAACTTATGTTTAAAATTCAGAAATGCATGCCGCTGCGTGGCGCGACGCTGCGTGCCGCCAAACGGCGCTTCTGGTGTACGACCTGCTTGAGGCTATAACTAAAGGGCGTCATACACCTGATGCGCCGCTCAGAGCCACGACACGGCACACCAGATGTGCACATTCGCATGTTATTTAAAATGAAACTATTCAGATAACGCTCTGTGGCGTGGCAGAAATATGATGGTGTCCTGAGCAGAGCCAGAGCGTCCATAGAGAGCGTCCACCAAAACTCACAAACACTGGCGAGGGTGTTTCTTTGGTGACATCGCTTTGACTCACACCCTGAAAATGGTGGACGTGAAACAACATACTGAGCATATGGTAATGCGCACCTGTCAATCAATTCGGTGGGCAGGGGGGACCGCACTCCTACGTCAAATTGCGGTCGATCTCAAAACCGCTCCAATTGGTCCACCATTTTTATGTTGTTAAATTGAAAAAAAAAGGACTGAGTGTGTTTACATCACCCCAATATGACAGTCTAGACACTATACCTACACATATGTCTGTCCAAACAGCTTGAAAAGTAGATTTTTCACCATAGGTGCCCTTTAATCAAGCTATTGCCGTCATGTAAGAATTTTGCTGTATATTGCTACAGGATAGTCTGTACACTCATGGCTGTTTGACACTATTCTCTGCACCTACCGTGTCAGTGAAGGACTACAGACACCCGCATCTTGAAATGTGGAGGTTTTTTTTTTTGCCCATATAATGTGCGATATAAAATTCCATTAAAACAACACTTCCAGCAGTTCATACTCGCATCTAATATCTCATTTGTCACGTGGGGCATGCATGAAATGTTTTTGAATGAAAGTGAAAGTGCCAAACTGCAGTTAAAGTCGACAAATTAAAAATGAAACACCCGAAATTACATGAAACTCAGGAGGAACTGTGGATAGCATGGTGACGCAATGACGTTACTCGATCTATGTGTTATAACAGGTAAAACTGGATCATAAGAAAGGAACATACAAAATGCAACTCATGTAAACACCTTAATCATATTATTGTCTTGTTTAGATTAAGGGAAATAATTTGATTACTGATGTCCATGTAAATATAGTCATTGTGTATCAGTTATAATCAGTGTATTATCAGTGTATAACTTGTTTTGCAGCAAATGAAAATTAACTTTTAACATGAGCCTCTTGTATGTTACATTTAGACATTGTTAACTACAAATTCACTTAGGGGGCACTGGTGTCTAATAAAATGATTTTCAGAATTACACGTTGAGCTTTTTAAGTGATATATTCCCTTTCATTCTACCTTAAATACCCTGACTCTGTGTTACAGGTCAGAATTTGAATGATGGACAGTGGCACTCGATATCCGTTGAGGTCAAAGGTGAAAAGGTGTCTTTAACAGTCAACAACCAAAAGCCTATCACTATGGAAATTACTGGACGTAGCCAAAACCCACCGAGAACAGCCATCTACATTGGAGGTACAGCATTAAAAAATTAAAAAAGACAGTTTATTCTTACTAGCTGTTTTCAAATTTGGGAATAGTAACTTATTTTGATCTATTATCTACAAAGCTCAGTTCTGAACTAGCCTAATAGCTGCGGGCAAAGAGCAGTTATTATCCGAAACATTTTCCTGAATGCAAGGGACAATTTTCTTCTACATTATTAACTCTAACCTCCATCAACCAAATGTTCCTCATATTCCTGAGTAAAATACAGGCTTGACAAGCTGAGAGCATTCTTAGAGTCTATTCATTTCACACGTACAGCTGTTATTCCCAAATGTCCTTCTTTTTTTCTGCCTTTTTTAGTTCTTTCTGGCAGCTTTAACCACATTCAATTACTGTAGAGGATAAATGCGTTTTCTTTAAAGCTGTTGCTGAAATCTCCGACTCAAACTTCCAATGTCTTAACTAAGACCGCTAAATCTCTCATTTTGCTTGCTTCTGGGACAATACTGAGTCCTGCTGAGATTTTATAAGCTGCTTTGCATGAATTCCTCAGAACAGAGATTTGTCTTTGTGCGACTTGGTATTAGTTGTGGATGTTGTTTTTGATTAAAAAAACAGTAAGTTGGACTTTTCCATTATTTTAGGCTGCCCTTTATTCCAGAGCAATTTCAACTGTGAGAACCCCAGCAGAGGATACCAGGGCTGCTTTCGTCTCCTTTTAATCAACAACCATCCGGTCAACTTCCTACAGATCCAACAGGAAAACATGGGCAACTTTAGCCAGATTAGCTTTGATGTCTGCAACATACAAGATAGGTCAGTTCAATCATTCTGCATGAAATGTACAGATCTGTTTCATCTCTGTTACTGTGCGTTCGCACCGAAAGCAGCGAGAGTCAAAGTAGCCGGAAGTCATTCATTTTCAATGGGAAGCCAGCGGCAATTAGGGGCAAGGAGCGGCACTGCGCATCCTGTGGGGATTGAGGAGAGTTCAAATCAAGTCAACTTTATAGTAATGAGCTTTGATGCAGTTTGGCGACCAAGTTACTGGCGAGTTGATGGCCATTTATGTTATTATTATTTTTTTTTTTAAACAGGAATCTCATGGTAACTATAATGACAGTACAAAACAGTATTGCTGCTTCACAATATTTCAGACATATGGACACATATTGAATACGTGGAGCAAAGCCACACCACACACAACAACTTGATCTTCCATAAAAAAGCAACATTTTCTTGCTTAAAAGCATGTTTTTATGCAGGAATGTAACTGATTTGTTGATATGCTGCAATTGCCCCTTTAAATATGAGATCAATACAGTAAAATGTGTAATCGGCCCATAAAAGTTAGGCTTGATAGGGCCTGAGCCTGACAGAATTTAGCCCGAGCCTGACAAGTACATTTTGATTGACAGCCTTTTAAAAGCCTGAACCCGTCTATAGCCCAACATTATTTGAATGTGCACATGCACACAGCTCTTTTGCTTTTTTTCAAGAATGAGTCGTTTATACGTGTTTTAACACAATTTATTCATAACAAACGTATAGGCCACTTAATAAAATAAGGCCTCTGTAACATCATAACATCACTCACTCTAGAGGCACTCATAGGCACTCTAAATAGGCCTAGGTACATACACTTAGCCTTTAAATTGGCCAACACATCAGTAAAAATAAGTCTTCCCAACAAATTAAATTAAAATGAATTCTAAATTATGACTGGTATTTGGCAATGACAAAATTAAGGTAAAGGCTCTGCAGGATTTGTTTTGCCACTTCTCTTCACAATCTGGCTTTAAGGCGACAGTGAAAGCTTGCTGTACATTTTCCCACTCTGCAAAAATTGCTCTTTTTGACTTCTCCATCATCATTTGTTTCACCTTTGCAGGGATGGGTTTAAATGTTGTAACAAACTATTTGATTACTATCTTGTGCTAATCGAAATGCATCACATCACTGTTCATTTACTGCGCAAGCTGGAACGCAAGCCCAAGCCCTGCACGACCCTGTATAAAATGATAGAAATTAAGCTCGAACCCACCCGAATCTTTCGCCTTCGGTGTAAACGCACAGTTAGGGCTCTGTGATATTGACAAAAATCTATGAAATATGACATATGAAAATGAAATATGAAAATATGAAATATGAAATATGAAAATGAAATATGAAATATGAAATATGAAAAATCTATCTATGTTTTAGACGGGTTTTTCCATATAATTATTTTTCCATAAATATATTTTTTAAATGCGGGAGAATCTTGGTAAAAACGGGAGGGTTGACAGGTATGATTATCATAGATGATAAATATTACAAACGTCTTCTGTCATAAAAAGTTGAGATGCGTTTAAGCAATAATAGATAATAATAATAATAACAATGTGTAATGTTTACTTCAAATGACAGTGTTCAACCCAACAGGTGTTTGCCCAATCTGTGTGAACATGGTGGTCAATGTATCCAGTCTTGGGACCAGTTTGACTGTAACTGTTCTGGAACAGGATACACAGGAGCCACCTGCCATAACTGTGAGTTATGCAAAACAGCCTAGGTCTGCTCGATTACTCAGATGCAAGCTGCTGATAATGTATGTGCTTTTTCAGCTAACACACACGCGGTGTCAGATTTATTATTTCAATGAAAAGCTTAATTATAAACATGTAAATTAACTATAAACAAACAAAACATGTTCAGAAGTTTTAATTGTGATTTACAAGTACCAACATCGTGTGGGAGAAAGCAGCCTATTAAATTTTACAATCAGATCTCAAATTAACTTTAGCTTCAATTAATTAGGTATTAAATTAATTAGGTATTAAAAGGAGGTCTGACTTTGTTTTATTATTTCGTTTTTATTGCTCATATAAAATGCATTTGTTTTCTAAACTAAATTCATTGCAATAGGCAAATACTGATTACATTGTATCTTTACTGATTCCATTTTATTGCTAACATAAATTATGGTACTGTATGCATAATGCATCACTTGATAGCTGCAAGTGTGCAGTCTTAATGATGGTTGATATAATTAATTTTGGCATCTGTGTCTATGATAGTATATAACATACTCATAATTGAATAATCTGTAATTATTTAATAATTTTCACCACATATATTATTTATTTATTATCAAATTTGTTGGATCAATAAGTTCAAATCTGCCGCCACATGCACCGCTTCATCATACTGTACACTCCTGACTGTAGATGTTCTCTGGAGGAGAGAGGCTCGACAATGCCATCTGTTAGATTTGCTGCATTAAAAGACAAAGAAATATGAGATTTTTTCAAATCCTGTTGTGTGCGATTCAGCATCAGCAAAACAACACGTGCAACAAATTAGCTCACTCTAGCGCACCGACGACTTCTCTGTCATGACAAACAGGTCCCAAGTAAACAATAATTACCTCTGCTTGTTAAATGAACTGTACGAAATGTGCTATTCGTTTATGTCATTGTTAGGAAAGTTAATTTAATAGAAGTGAAAGAAGGCTTGTTTGCATGTAAACACTAATTTAACTGCTATCTGCACTTTTTTTGGCAAAGCAGAGCGCTCTGGCTTGAATGATTGCAAAAGTTGACTCATGTAATTTCTCTTATATGATTACACTTTAAACCAGCAGGCAGGTTCTTGATCTCACTTTTGTGTTTTTACCTCCCACAGGCTCAGTATCCCATGCTGATGTGCCAAAAATCCAAGCATTCTGTAATTAAGCACGACATAAAAACAGCAGCAGATTTATTTCCGTCATTTCTATGATTCATCATTTTCAGCAATATACGAGCGATCCTGCGAGGCCTTCAGGAAAACAGGAAGCCGGTCGAGTGTGTTTACAATCGACCTTGATGGAAGCGGACTTCTAGACCATGCTCAAGTCAACTGCACCGTGGCAGGTGACTGACCCAATTATGCCTAGTCAGCTTTGCACAGTTCTAGACGCATTATACACAGATGTTCATCATCTTTCACATTATTGAATGATGGAGCTCAGAGCTCAGCAGTTTTCATTTACAAACCTGATTCAGTTTATGGACAGGTGTGACCTCAGCACGTGTGGGAGACTGCCTAGAGAAATCACACATCTCATTAAGTGAGTTCAGCATCTCATGCGGCTGTCTAGTTCAGCAGGTTGGATCAGGGTTGGCCAACCTTCCTCCCAGGGAGCCTCTGGTGAGGCAGATTTTTCGCTCATGCACTACACAAACAGCCCTGATTCAGCTAGACTGCATCCAATGAAGCAGTTGATGAGTGTTACCAAGACATCAAGGTGACATAATATTGCTGAAGTTCAGGCTGTGAGGGAAATTACTTTAATTTATTAATTTGCACACAATAATCATGATCATTTCCACTGGTATATATAACTGATTATAATAATAATTTGAGCAATCACTACAGCTAAGATGGATAGAAAAAGTGCATTTTGCTGGTTTGTGGGTGGTTAGTGAGGATTGCACTGGAATACAGATTGGAGGAGGCCTGCAAATGTTTAATGAACTTGACCCTACAGTGTGCGTGCTTTTTTTGTTGGAACACTAAAAAATATATCATTTGGTCGAATGCATTTCAACAGCAACAAAACAGCACCTACCCTCTGCCTACAGACCTAAAAGGTTTTCAAGTTGTTCACTGCGAGAACAAAAAAAGAACAGGGATAACGATCGGAATCCAAGTTACAGTTTGCATCCTAGTTACTTGCTTTCCTGCTCATGTAACATGTAACATACCATCGTTGATTCAGATCGTTAATTCATAGGATCGTTGATTCAGAAATACTCAGAGATTGAATTAAGGCCTCCTGCAAAATGGATGTAAAAGAAGAGGGAAGGGTCTCAACCATATCTAAACACACGAAAGCATATTTAACAAAAATGAAAGCATATTTAATATTATGTGGAAACAGTAAGGCATCTCAGAATACCACTTGTGACTGGATCATTAAAACATAATGTTAATAGGTGGAAATTTAGGCCATATTAAAGTCACCTCGTAAATTAGCTCAATCCTCCTTGTTCTTAGCCTTATTGGAGATTCAAAGATATAGTGCTGACATCCTACTGTAATTAATAGGAGTTTAAAATGTCCTTAGGCTTCCCTAAAAGTTATCAGGCAGACCAAACCCATCCCATAATTGGACCGATGGTGATGCAATTGTGCTCAAAAACAAAATTTGCTTTTAAATCCTATCCTGCACACTGTAGACTTGTTTTTGCATAATTTTCAGGCATTTTGTGCTTTTCAATTTTTGTTTTTTTGTGCAATCAGGAAAAAAAAGGGTAACACTTTATAATAACTACACACTATGAATCATTTATTAAGCGTTAGCTAATAGTGAATTCATTATCTGTTAAGCTTTAAAAAGCCCCTATTACACATTGAAAGCGTCATATTTCGGTTTTATGGGTCTCTAACAACATACTGATATGTATGCAAGGTCAAAAAACACGTTCATGGTCTTATAATATGCATTTATTTTTTACCTAATTATCCCAGCGACTCCGATATGAATCGTTCAGCGATTCATTTGTTTCCAAACCCCTGCTTAGCGCGAAGCTAATCTGCGCTGATTGGACCGATGACAGCCTGTTGCGATTGGTCGACAGCGTTCAGCGTGAGACAGTAAAATGCCCAGCATGGTTTATCAAGCCCCCAGATCGCCAACATTGGTATAGGATCCGATCGCAGCGGCAGCCCGAAACATGCTTCAAAGTAAACTTACTAACACCACAGTAAACAGTACCCAGTTCTCAACAGTGTTATTCAGACACTTCAGCGCCAAAAGCAGTGCAGTTAAACACTAGCATATTGCTCTTGTTAAGTATGACACACACATTCAGTTTTAATCCACACAGCAGCAAAAGCTGAACTATTCTGAACCTTGACCACTGCACGTGTGCAGGATCAGCTAACGGTGGCCATAGCAACGACAAACGACAGTGGAACGAGCTCACGAAAGCATTTAAATCTGTAAACAAAGCAGCACGCATCGCGTTTACAATGTAGCATAAGACGCGATATGAGAATATAAAGAGTTTGCAATCATTGCTGTGGCACCTCGTCTGTGAACTGCTATATTCTCTAAGTGCTTACCTGTACTCTGCTTTTCTAAACGATCACATCCCCAGCCGGGAGGTTGTAGCATCCTCTGTCCTCTGACAAGCTATCTCTGCGGGCTCCCGCTTTCCATTCGCAAGCCTTTTCCAGCGTTCAGCAGCCAGCCGGTGTACCTAATAATTTGTCCTTATTTTGCCTGCACCCCTGGTGTCTTGTCTGTCCATTACAAGATGGAGGCAGAAACTAAGCGTGCAGATTTCTGAACGACTCCTTTCCCTCACACTTCCAATAATATCCAGGTAAACACAGCGTCTTCATGAGCGTCTTGCTGCTGTGTTAGTGGGCGGAGCCGCAGGTTTGAATTTTGCCAGGTCTACGCGCGCAACCATTATGTTTTGCAACAACGTCACCACGAAACAGCTGAAGATTCGTTATGAAGATGATTCATTTAAACCACTATGAGTCGACTCTTTTATAGATGAATCAAGTTTTAAAAACTGTCCACTTTCAGATTTAAGCTTTAGCTGGATATTTCACTTCACTAAGAGCTGTGTTACACACTACATGGAAGGTCATTTTCAAAAACCCATAATAGGGGCTCTTTAACTCTACATTGATAAGCGTTAGTAAGCAGTTTATAACTGCAGCTACAAATGCTCTATTATTGACTTATAAACACATTCATAATGTGCTTAATAATTGTACTTTCATACTTTGTTAATGATTTATGTTACATTACTAAATTAGGTATTGCATTATTAACAAACCAGTTATTTAAGCATAGTTGGTTGTTTTTTAAGATCATTCAGCATGAGTTAGTAAATGATTAATAAACTATTCAAATTAACATTTATAATTCATATTATTCAGGCATATACTGATAGTTCATTTGTATGCTAATAAATGCTTTATTAACTCAACTTCATGCAGTTTAATGAAGGACTATTTATGTTTTATAAATCCCTTATAAATGACAATATAAGGCTCAGTTAAATTCTAAACAGGAAAAAAGAACATAAATGACATTATTAATTTCTATTTGTTTGAAGATACGCAAATGAAACTATATCAAATGAAAAACAAATCTTTGTATGTAAAATCTTATGTAAAATAAAATGACTGTACAGTTTAAACATTTCATCGTATTATATCGTTAAATTATTATATTGTTGTTGTTTTATTCAATTTTATGTCGTATTTTGACACTCCTGTTATTCAGCAATGTTTAAACTTTATAAAAATTTTTGATTGCAAAGATTATTATTTATTTGATACTAAGCCTTTATATGTCATTTATAAGGGATTTATAATGCATAAATATTCCTCACTTTAGATTAGGTGACAAAACTTCATGAAGTTGAGTTAATTAAGCATTTATTAACATGTATAGTAACCGTTACTATATGTCTGAATAATACGATATATAAATGTTGATTTCAATAGTTTATTAATCATTTACTAACTCATTCTGAATTATCTTAAAAACCACCAACTACTCAAATACAAATGGTTTGTTAATAATGAAATACTTAATTTAGTAATGAAAAATAAATCATTTACAAAGTATGAAAGTACAGTTATTAAGCACATTATAAATGTGGTTATAAATCAATTAACACAGCATTTGTAGCTGCAATTATAAACTGCTAACTATTGTCTATTAATGTAGAGTTAATGCTTAACAGGTAATGAATTCACTATTTGCTAATGCTTAATAAATGGTTCATAGTGTGTAGTTATTATAAAGTGTTACCAAAAAAAGCTGTGGAAAGATTTTCAGTGGTATGAATGTCCAATGTTTGTGACAGGGCACCAAAACATTCCAAGTAGCCACTTTTTCTAAAATATCCATAACTCCTGAAGGATATGAAATGTAAAATTAAAAGGTGCTCAGTCAGAAAAAACATGTAAGAAATCTAAAAAAAATAAATAAATCTAAGGCTTAGGGCGTACTCACACTATGTACAGTTGCCTTGAACCAGGCTTGTCCCTCCTCCTGTCTCCCCCGATGGCCCACACTCACATTACATTCGGGGCACGCTTACGTCATCAATGATGCGCTGATCAGTAAGCGCTTTCGCTCAGCACAGTGGAGATTTCTTTAGTTATATTGTTTTAGTTGTTTGGGAAGCAGTGACAAGAAGTCAAATGTTTCGCCGAACAAATCAGCCACTTTTGACGCTCATAAACAATTATAAAGTCCTCGTGCTGCAGGTATTAGGAGGTTTGCTAAAGGTGCAGGTGACGTGCAGTTAGGGGTTTGTGTCTTTAATAATCTACGACAGTTTGCGTTCATTGAACAGTCAGAATGATTAATAAATTACACTGCAAGCGTACCGCGCCTGAGCCCAAGTGAACTGTGCTCAGGCCCACCTCTTCCAACCGGGTCAGGGCTTAAGTGAACCATGCCTGAGCCTGATTCAGAGCACTCACACTTCTCAAATGATCCGGGAAACGAGCCTGGGCACGGTTCGGATAGCATGGTGCAAGTACGTCCTTAGTGGCTATATTAAGTCTTGAGCTTCAGGTAGTGTTTCACACAAACAATACATATTTTTTACACTATAGATCTCATTCTGAACAAGTTACCTCAACATCAGAGCTGTCAATCAAACCATACTTTTGCCATTATTTAAAAATAAAAAAACTGCTTTTGCAAACTTTCTTTTTGCTGGAACTCAACAAAATCATTGTTGTTTAAATCTTTAAAACTGTAAAACTTTTTAAAGCTTCAAACTGTAGCCAAATTGTAGCCAAAACATGTTTGCGCTGTAGCATTTTTTACAACTTACATCTGAGAGATATGTGCTTATTCTGATTAGAATATAACAAGATGTGAAAAAACTGGCACCTCACCAGTACATGTTGGGGCAAGCAGGTGCATCTCCTGCCACCCGGAATGATGTGTTTTCTCACGTCTCCTGTCAGGTTTCATCACCAATTTCCCCGACCTTGGTTTTTGGCCTCTAACATTACTCTTCGCTGCATCAGATGCTAGGCTGATTTGTCTCTATGATAAGACTGTAATACATTATATGATCACGCAGGGAAATTCAAGCCCCATTATGTCAGCAGCAGGGAGGAGTGCAGGTGAAGTAAGGAAAAGTCAAGGAGCATGTCTGCCTGCAGAGACTGGCGGCACGGGCTAGCTAAGACTGATAGCTTCATTTTTCTTAGTTTCATAGGCAACAGGCTTTGGCTCTGAGGTTATTGGAGCTGCAAGCCGAGCTGAGAAAAGTAAGCACCGGGAAGCTGTCATACGCTGTGACCACCTGCTGCACATTGGCACAGCTAAGCTGGCTTTTCTTTATACAAAGTTAGTTTTCATTGAGCTTTAGTCAGATTGCAAAGTTAGCTTTGTCACGCCGAATGCATTAAAAGATCTAGAGTTCCAATACAAATAGACCTTTTTTCTCTGAGGCGACGCCAACAAGCACTGGCAAGAAAATCGTTCAAAACTGACCTCAATTACAGGAGCTATTAGCCATGCTAATTCAGCAAGACACAGCAAACTGGCACCTTTAGACATCACATGGAGCAGTTTCAATTTGCATAGGGAAAGGTGCTAGTGTAGACTAGCATACTCTCATCATTTCAGACCCTCCTGAATGACTGACCTTCTGTTCTCTGCTTAATATGCATCAGGTATTTGCATATGACTCCATCACTCTGTTAATCTCCCATTTTCATTCACGAGCACATACAGTCGATTGAGAGCAGACTTGAGAGGATTCATACATGATGGGAGTCAATGGAGATTTCAGTCTGCACTAGTTTTTTAAGCATACTGTGCCTCTGTGTGTGTGTTTTCTGCAACAGAAGATAAAGTTTGGACGGTGGTGGGGCACGATCACATGAGGCCAATTGACATTCGAGGATCTACTCCACGCAGCCCTTTCGTTCTCATCTTCAACTACACCATCTCTCCATACCATCTCCGCTCGCTCGTCACCTCCTCTGAACACTGCCAACAGGAAGTGATATATCGCTGCAGGAAGTCTCGGCTTTTCGACACCTGGGGTTGGTCTTGCTTTTTTACTCATACTACTTTTTGTGTACTGTACCGCAGAAATGTTGTCGTTCTTATTAACTTTGTGATTTATGTTGCCTCAGGAATTGTAATCCTCTAAATTCGGCTAATATGTTCCAAAGGAACAAAAAAAGCACCTCACAGCTAAAAGATTCACAACAGCAGGTTATTACCACAGATATTAAAGGGGCTCAAGTGTGACATGACGACGATGCACGGAGAATGATGATGTTCACTTAAAAAGTGGTTAGAATGTAATTCTTGTCATGCAGGGGTGGTTATGGGATGTGATGAGAGCATTTGAATCGCAAAGGGCATGCATAAGGCCTTAAAACGATTAGGAACTAAATTATTTCATATGTTGTTGTTTTTTCCTGCTCACTGCTTTAATATTGTCGACTTTGCGAGGTTGATCTGCTCAGGAGTTGGAGTTAACTTATCCTCAAACACTTGGCTTACTTTCTGAAATCGTTTTGATTTGCCACTATAAGATCCAATGTAGCAAAGCTTTAAGCAAAAGATCAACCTTTGATCAGGCGGTGAACCTCCAGCACTTGACATCCTGCATATCTGATTGCCATTTGTCATTGGATAAGCTCTCGGCCAGATCTCTGCAACGCTGTGATAGCAGATGTCTGGTCACGCACATTGTAATGCTACTATAACAGCTACTTGATTGACAGGAGCCTCAGAGGCTATTACTGACCAGCAGGGGCAGGAGACCAGATGTCATCACGCATGACTAAATTACATTAGACTCTAAACAGCATTGTCATTATTTGCATAATTATTTACTGGCTGAAAAGTCAAAATATGCTTATCCTTGGGGCATTTTGTCCATTTTTTCAGATGGAACTCCTCTGTCGTGGTGGCTGGATAGAGATGGAGTGAAGCGAACATATTGGGGTGGATTTCTGCCTGGGGTCCAGCAGTGTTCTTGTAGCTTGGATGGCAACTGCAGGGATATGAATTATTTCTGTAACTGTGATGCAGACCAAGACATCTGGTAAATAGTTTTTCAGTTATTCAGGGTTTACAGATATGCATGATTGTCCACATTTTGATCATCTTTTGGTGGCTGGCTACAGAATTTGTGGGTCCCATATGGGGCAAACTAAAGAAATTCTGTCGTTTTTACATACTTCTCATACTATGCTCAGGTGTTATATTTCTCTAAAGACATTAGCTATTAGTTAGTTAGGTGAGAATTAAATATTTGAAATTTGACATAGGTATAGGTAGAGATGTAACGAGTCACATTTATTTAACAGAATTATTTGAAACAAATTTAAGATAAGAAACTCTTTCATTTTTTTTAAATGCTGAAATTTTTTTTTTAAATAATATATTTTTTTTGCCATAAACAATTTGCTATTTTAAAATAATAATAATAATACAAACTAAAGAAGACTCAATAATATAAACAAATAAAACTGTGACTGTGCTGGGATTTAACTTTTTTTTTTATATATATATATCAGCAAATCTCTGTTTTCTGGCATAAGCTGAGGACGTTTACAATATCCCATACTGAAAAAAACTCTTTTACTGGGGACTGAGATGGCTGGTGTGGAGAGGAAAGCCTTTCCTAAAGCAGAGAGCAGTGTGTACAGAGGTAGTCAATTGGCCCTCTGATCCACGGGACTGACCACTGGCATGAAATACTGATTTTAAAATGACTATAGAGACAAGAGTTGAACTTGATTATGAAGCTGAATAATTGATATTACGTGTATAACTAATTAGTATAAGTATCAGTGTGTTAGACTTAAGAAGAGATAATCTTGAACATTTATAAATATTAAAAAATTATAAGCAAATTAATAAAATATGCATAAACTAATTTGAAAAGGAGAGGGTAAATCTAATCTAACACCTGGTTCTGTAACAGAACAATGTTTCTTCACAAACAATCTTCACACTTTTGCTATGAAAACACTGATGTACCGTGTGGTCTCCGTAGCACTCGTCGGAGCATGCAAATCACCAGGTCCGCGTGGTTTCGCTTATTAATAGTTTTTTTTTTTTTTTTTTTGTCTATAGACATCTGTGACAGTATATTTTCACTGTGCTGATGGTTTATGTGCATCATATTCATAGTTGTTTTCATTAATTCATTCATTCATTTTCTTTTCGGCTTAGTCCCTTTATTAATCTGGGGTCGCCACAGCGGAATGAACCGCTAACTTATCCAGCATATTTTTTATGCAGCGGATGCCCTTCCAGCTGCAACCCATCTCTGGGAAACATTCTCACACACTCATTCACACATACACTATGGACAATTTAGCCTACCCAATTTACCTGTACCGCATGTCTTTGGACATGTAAATAGCACCCCTTCTGTTCAAAAAATGTATTGTGATTCGTTTAACATTTCTACCGGTTTGAATGCATGCACTGTAAAAAATGCAGGGTTCCACACAATTCATTCATGTTGTCTCAACACAAATCAATTAAGCTTACTTAACACTTTTAACTAATTTATGTGGATTGAACATAAAAAATGTTGTCGTCCCAATTAAATCTCAAGAATTGTGTTGATTCAGCTAATTTTAAATAAGTAGTTTGAACAAGTGTGGTCACATATTTGAATCGATTTTCAACCGGCTCACGTTGAATCATTACATCCCTAAGTATAGGTATACCATTATATGTTGTACACAATTTCAACGTAAACATCACTATATACAGTAGTACACTCTAAAAATGAAACAAAGAGATTTTATTAATAGTTATTTATTACTATGGTATTTACAAAGTTTAAAACAATTTTTTAGATGGTAGTTGTTATAAATGAGCCAAAAGGCTCCCAATAAGCTCTCCTTAAGAAAACTTATTATCTTGCACAGTTTTATCATTAGTAGAATTCAAAATATTTCAATATAATAATTTTTTTTTATATAATTTATGCAGTATGCAAAACCTTTAACCCTCAGTGAAAAAAATCTCCCTGCAACAGTTAAAAGTAGCCCCACTTTCGCAGCCCTGCGGTGAACGAGCCCTATTTTCCTATTCTGTAAGATAATAGGATTGCTATTTTTCATAGAGCTAAAGAAATCTGAGGTAGACTGGTGAGTTTTAGTCAATTAAAATGCTATATTGGAATAGCATTTTAAAACCCTTCATTAGTTTCTCCTGTTAAAGTGACCGAGACAATGTAGCCAAGCTTAATGCTCGCTATAGGGCAAGTATTACCGTTTTTTTTAAGCAACAAGTGAAGCATATACACTCCTCGGAGGGCAATCGTCTACCTCAGAGAGAGATTAAAAAGACTTTCTCCCAGCCTCTCGCTCATTACTTCTCCTCCTGCACATTCTCTCATTCACTTTCTCTTCCTGCAGGGCAAATGATACTGGTGTGCTGTCTTACAAAGACCATTTACCCCTCAGTGAGATCGCCATTGGAGACACAAACCGGACAAACTCACAGGCCGAGCTCCAAATTGGACCGCTGCATTGCTATGGCAACCGTGGGTGTTTTGTTTATCAAATTTAAAAAGGGGAATAGGGGATAATATGACTCTCTGCTGAATACATTTTCATATTTCAAAATGCAGAAGAGAAGGACTCTTTTTTTTTTATTCAATCCAGTGCACAAATTGTTTCCCAACACACTATGTGCTTTCCTCACTGTCCCTCTGCTGCAGGATTTTTCTGGAACTCTGCATCTTTTTACCAGGAGTCCTCCTATCTGCATTTCCCAACCCTCCAAGCTGAACTAAGCATCGATATTTCACTCTTTTTCAAAACCAGCGCTTTCTCTGGAGTATTCTTGGAGAATCTGGGTGTCAGAGACTTCGTGAGGCTGGAACTTAGTTGTGAGTTACTGATCAAATATATATATTTTTTTACAATTTTCCTACAATATCAAAATTATTGATAAATTTACAAAAATGCTGAAGATAACATTTTCCAGTCCCTCCAGGACATTTCAGGACATGCTTTCTGATTATAATGGATAAAACGATTGATTTTGCAGCAATATTTGAAATATTTATTGTGTTGTTGTATTATCTTGCAAAATATTTTGACCATATGAACCATTGGGATCTCTTTATATAAAGGAAACTCTGAGAGATCAAAGAGAGAAACATCAGTTTTTACCCCCTAACTGTATAAAGCCTACTATATTCTACACATATTCTGTAGGACTGCAAATGAACAAAAGCAACAATATTTGGCTGAAAAATCTCCTACTAAAAGACTGCTAAAATATATTTATCCAGTATCTGAATTTGATTATACAGAGCTTTCATCATGAAACTAAGCACTTAAATGTCATCTTACTAAAGGTAGATTATTAGGAGATTTAAAGAATTATATGTTGCCTGCTCTACTTTTGTGGCCATAAATAACAACTGCACCAAATTGCCCCTATGTGTCCCTATGTGAAACTAATACTAGGTTCAGACTGCATGATTTTAACACTGATTTTGACTCGCAGACAGGTTTTGAGAAATCACTGACAAGTGCCTGAAATCACAGGCAAATTGGTGCTCGTTCACATGAGTAACAATCACACAGTGTGTACTATTAGAGATGCGATCTGAAAGAATCGCTGAAAAGTCGCCGACCCTCGTGAGATATTCGGCATGCTAAATATCTGGACCTGGATAATCTGGATAATTACCTAAAGCCAATGAGAGAACAGTATTCAGGCCAGCGGGAAGTTAAGGGAAGAATTACAAAGGTATTAACCACAATATCTACAAGCATGGCTTCTTTTTGGTCTATTTGGATGCAAGAAATGGAGAAAAAACGATTTGAAATTTGGCATGAGCACTCGTGTCTGTTTGACGTGTTTTTTGAGCAATAACATAATCGGGGAAAAAAAATGTAGATACGTAGAAATTACTAAATTCTACTCCATGTACATTTTCTACCCCACTAAAAGCGTCTTTCTCATTATGTAGTTAATAACAAAAGATATACTAAGTCAGGGGTGTCCAAACTCAGTCCTAGAGGGCCGGTGGCCTGCAGATTTTAGCTCTAACTTGCTTTAACCAACCAACCAACCAACCACACAAGGATGTTTCTAGAAAGCCCAGTAAGAGCTTGATTAGCTAGCCCAGGCATGTCTGATTGGGGTTGGAACTAAACTTTGCACGACACCGGCCCTCCAGGCACAAGTTTGAGCACCCCTGTACTAAGTTAACTCGGGTTGTTTCCATGTTACTTCTCGCGTGTGTTTGGTTGTGAGACGTAGTTTGCGGACCAAGACAAAGTTGTCAGTGATTCTTCCTACTGTGAAGTCCTTTAGTGTGAAACCCCCTGTCGCCAATCTATCTTGCAGTGTGAACACAGCAGGATGGAATGCTACCCCAGATAGTCATGTAGTGTGAAAACATTGTGACTCCTTTGAAAATTGTGCAGTCTAAACTCGGCAAAAGCTGTAACTTTTTTTTTCGTATTCTCACTATATTGGCATCAACATGGGCCATTGAATGCCTGATGTGTCAACTATTATAATAAAGCATGATCAATTTAACACACAACAGTTTTCAAGTGGGCTTTGGCTAAATGCAAATTGCAGGTAAAACTGCCCAAAGTCTGTAGTAATTTTTAAAAATTACTAAATCGCGCTCTGCATTTTGCTTATGTCCTAAATTTTGTGTTGAGCTCTGTTAACGCAGAATCACAATATCCTAATTTTGACACTTTTCTGTCTGATTCTTAGCTCCCTCCACCATGAACTTCACCTTTGACCTAGGAGATGGACCAGTAACTATTACTGTTCGGTCACCTGTAGCCTTGAATGATCGTCAGTGGCATTATATTCGTGCTGAGAGAAATGTGAAAGAAGCTTCTCTACAGGTTGACTCGCTGCCGCTGGAACTAACAGAAGCGCCACCTGAAAGACCCTACCGGCTTCAGCTCAGCAGTCAACTCTTTGTAGGTGCGCAGACATGCAAATGACACTTATAATGTTTAAATGACATTGAGCTTACTTTAACTGGGGCTAAGAATAATCATGTGACCAGAGAAGATTGAGTTCATTTTATTAAAAGGAATCTGTGATCATATTTATAAATCAGTAATCATAACATGTTTAAATGCAAAAGGTTTAAATGTCAGTGTAAAATCTGATGGTTTCAGTCATATTTGCGTCTAAAATTAGATATGTGTGAAACTGTAGAGAAAGGTCTTTGGTAATGGAAAGCTAATTGTGAATACCACCTAGTTTTTTATCTCCTTCGTTTTTAGTAAAAAGCTAGATTAACGGAGACATGTTGGGCTCTATTTTAACGATTTAGGCACAAAGTCTAAAGCACATGGCGAAAAAACATTAAGGGCGTGTCCAAATCCACATTTGCTATTTTAGGGCGCATGGTCTAACAGGGTTGTACTTATTCTCTCAATGAGTTATGGGTGTGTTTTGAGCATAACGTGCATTAAACCAATCAGAGTCACATCTCCTGTTCCTTTTCAGAGTCAGTTTCGTCGGGCCATGGCGCATTTGCTATTTACATGGTGGACTATGTCAGTGGAAAAACTGAATGGAAAGACTGAACATTTCACTAGCGAGAAAACAGTTTAACAGACCATTTGCAGCGAGAATAAAGACAGAGCCTCCTCCATTCCGCCTCTTTACTTTCTCTTTACTTTACTTTTACTCTTTACTTTGTGGAGTAAGAAAATGGTGGAAACTCACTCCACTGAAGACATCCATTAGCCTATATATTTAATTTCATTTAAGCGAAAAGATTTGTTTCAAAGCTATTTCTAAATTCTGTTCTAATTTCCAGCAAAACAATAAGTGAACAATATTAATAAAGTGTGGTTAAAAAAAAGTTATTTCCAAACACAAATCCTGTTCTTATGTCCCATATGGTGATGCATAGGTCTGCAAAACCAGGTGGACAAATCTATAATTGTTTTTATTAAAACAATCATAGATATGCATATAATAAATACAACTAATAATAATAATAAAATTATACAAATGCAGATTGTCATGAATAAACTGAAAAAGCCCTCCCGGTCTATTTCAGTTCTTCAAAATAGCAGCAAGCCAATAATGCTCCTTAACATCTATGAGTCCACAAAGTGGCACAAATGGATTTGGCATTTAAACAACATGGCGCAAAAAGGGAATATTACTATTGTGCTGGTCTGAAAATAACAACAAATCGCACCATGCATGCCTTGCGCCTTATTTTGCCATCTGTATGATAGGGCCCTTGATAGGGTCTTGGTGTATTTTAGGATTGTTTATAATTAATGCTTCTGTATGCAGAAAATGTTCATGGTTATTATTTTGATTAATCAGTAAACTGCATATGATATTTAATTTGAAATAAAAATAATTCCATGATTATTAAAGAATCGAGAAATTACGGGATTTGCTCCAAAAAAAACGTTGGTTCCTAAAGTCACAAATCTAACCATTATTTCAAAAGTTCAACAGAATATATACTATAGTTTAAATAGTAATATGTTAAAAAAAATTTTCATTGAATTTACTTTTTTTTTAATGGGCTGAATTTAAACAAAGAAATAAAATTTTGTAAAGTTCAACTTAATTTTCTTGTTTAAATTCAGCCCATATAAATTGTTATTTTTATTACCTTAATAAAAAAGTTAATTCAATTAATATTTTTTTCAGCATATGTTATGTAAATAAAAGCAATACGACAAAGACCTATATAACTTTTTAAAGTATAACAGTGACATATAGTAAAATGTAAATCAGTTAACATTAGCCAGAATTTTAATAAAACATTCCCCACTAATTTATCTTTTACTGTTTACACTGAACTCTCAAATAATGTCAAAAGTTGGTTAATTATGTCAGTAGATTGGGCACATATAGCACACAAATGGCATCGTTTCCTGAGAACGACACTATTATCGACTTCTAAGGGCTCGGCTTTGTAAATTGCCAAGACAATTAATCATTGTAATCTCCCCATTAGGAGGAACAGCTTCAAGGCAGAGGGGCTTTGTGGGCTGCTTACGCGCTCTCACCATTAATGGGGTTACCCTTGACCTTTTCGAGCGTGCAAAGACCACTCCGGGGGTAAATTCAGGCTGCCCGGGTCACTGCACTAGTGATAGCGTCTGCCATAATGGAGGACGATGTGTTGAAGAGCGCAGCAGTTACGCCTGTGACTGCACACAAACAGCCTTCGATGGGTCACACTGCAGAAAAGGTAAGGTTACAATGGCTTCTGGACAAATTTGGCTTTCGTAAGCCTTAATGCACCAATCAAAATAAGCTGAATGAGACAGGCGATGAATTAAAGCATGACTGTTTCTCAATTCCAAGAATGCAGGGAACAGACTTGCGTTCTCTTGGAGACAAATCTTGCTGGAAGAACAAACTTGAGGGCTAATCATTTTTACTTCAATTGTATATATACAGTAACATGCACAAAAGCCCTACTAATATACTTTGCACAATACAAATATGTCTTCCCCATAATGTGTTTATGCCTTTTTTAAGATTTTCATGTTAATGTTTATATACACCGTCTCATTTAGGGAAACTCCTGAGATAAGTTATATATCTGAACTTTAATAATAAACAGGTATAAAATGCTGACTTCTAGAGTGAGTACCGCACTCAAGTATGTATCAATGCATCCATGATATTAAGAACACATCCGGGTCCTTTCATGCATCCTCCGTTCTTGCAGTCTTGAGTTTTGGAACTGAATTTTGGTGGTTGATGATGCCGTATCATGAGAACACAAAGACACAAGATCGCTTTCAGTAAGAACACGTATTGAGAAACAGCCCATTGCTGTGTCCGAAATTGTATTCTTTCCTACTATATAGTACGTTAAACATTAAGCAAGCTGAGTAGTATGTCCAAATTCATAGAATTCGAAAAACAGTATGCGAGAAGTACCCAGATGACCTTACTTACTTCCGGTAAGATTCTGAAGTGCGCATTCAATGATTGCTACAGTATCCCATGATGCCACAAAAGAGAATTCAGGAATGAGAGTGAAGCGACACAACTGACGTGGGTGGGTCACCTGATAATAACAAATGGCGTATGTAGTACCTCAGAGTTCCATTTATAGTAACATTCATACAGATGTGGCTATTAAGAATATGCAAGTGAATGAACGTGACCACACGCAGTGCTGCAGTACAGCGCAGCACAGCACAAAATGGTCTAACACAAGAAAGACATAACCAGCAGGGGACAGTTATGTAACATAGTGAACATACTGAACTGATATACTGTAGCAGCCAGAGCATGTGAGCATAGCTGAGCGGTGTGATGCTCCGCTAAGCATTCAGCTTCATGGTCGTGCGCTCCACTCAGTCAGTACCCGCTCAAAGCAAGCACGTTAACATTCCGCACATGCTCACCGGTAAAACATTTATTTTTACAGCTGTGTGTGTTATAGTATAGTTTCACTGACTGTTAACTGACTGACTCTGAGCATAATTCGAATTACAAAATCACTTCCACGACCACGTCATATTAATGCATGCACTATGTAGAACATACATTTCTAACGGTCGTGTAGTATCTTCTGAGTAGTAGGCAATTTCCGATGCAGCCCATGTCTCAGATGCTTGTAGTTCTCAAACGCTGGCATTCTTGAAACCAGAAATGCTTTTATAGCATTTACACTGTAAAATCACACAATTACATCAAAGCCTACAGAGAGAAATGAAATCAGGACTCTATAGGACATGATTTAATATGCATTTAACCCAAGGCTTGTGGTGAACTGTTGGATACGGCGTGATTCTCACAAAAAAATATTTAAATGTGCATGAAAGTCACCCACAATGTATTCTATGGAAATATGGATCACAAATTCAACTTTTTTTTAAAACAACGTTTTCCATTAGTGTTCAGGAGTGTCGGCCTACCGGTGAATGAGAATGCGCCCTTGATGGCGTGTTCACCTTGAATTCGTTGAGGCTGGGCTGACAGGCTTTGGCAGAAAAGCTTTAACTGACAAATAGATTTTAATTACAGCGTCCATCCCTCTGCCTCAAACCCATCCAGGAGCCTGTCAGTCAGATTACTGATGTAATGGCTTTGTTTCTTTACAATGTGATGTCACAACGGGTGCTCCAGCCACGGGTGGTTACTGCTAACTAGAATAGATGACCAGAAAATGAGAAGAGGCAGAGAAAATCAGGAGGACAGCGGTCTCAGCTGTGGCTGGGGAGGAAGCAATGCTAATGTTGTTGTTGTTTTTTTATAGCTCTAATAATGAAAGATGTGATGTTTGAGTTCATTGGCATGCTGAATTTGCATAGTGATGATGATGATGATCTTTGCAGTGGAGTTCACCAGGGATTGCTTTGTCTCTCCATGTCCATCACAGCTCTTGCAGCTTCTTTTGAAAGTGGGTCTTCAGTCCTGTATACTCTCCAGGAGCCATTTTCTGGTATACTAAACGAGGAAGCCAGAAGATTGCCGGCTGGTTTCCATGATGCAGAAGTTGCTAAGTCTCAAGAGAAAGTGTCATTTGGGTTCTTGACGCGTCACGTGCCAGCCTTGATCCTGACGGCTCACACTCTGGACCAGCACTACATGGCTGTCATGCTCACACCAAACGGTACTAAATCAAACGTTACTGATAAACTTGCAAAATAATAGAGCTGTCACAATACAGTAGATATTTTTCACTACATGATTATATGGCTAGAAGAATTCACCGTAACAACCAGTGTTGGCTAAAATACTTAAAGTAATAGATTACAAGTTACTGATTACTACCCCATGTGGGCCTTTTCCAATATGGGTGCGCAAGCCACACGCCTCCTAGTATGCGAAAAAAACGCGATATATAAACGGCCCCATAAGCAGCTATGCTTCTCTTCACATTTTCAGATGTTACCTTCACTCCCGATCCTGCACAAAAATCCAATTTAGCCTGTTTAGGCTTAGTTGGGCCACTGTGTTTTTGGGCACCGGTTAGGGTTAGGCACCTCCTTGGTAACGAGTTTTGTCCTAAAATGCTTTCTGTTCAAGTTGCTGCATACCTGCCAACACTCCCGATTTTCCCGGGAGTCTACCGTATTTCAGATCCACCTCCGGTTTGTCATTTCTTCTGGAAAACTCCTGGAATTTCAACCCCTTCCCTCGGTCCTTAGGTGATTGGTACAATCTGTAACACCCCATTCACACGGGGCTTCAACGTCAACGCTTGACAGAGGGCATGTCTGAAGTTGGGGCTGACGCGATCATCATAGCAGCGTCAGCTAATGAAATTAGTCAGCAATCAGCTACTGTCTGAGCTGGTGTATTTGCATACAGCAATCTGATTGGCTGGCGCTTCCTTCGGCACTTGAAGAGTTGCGAAAGTCCTAACATTGGTCCCAACTTCTGCAAGGTAAAGTCTAGATTGGATATGCGGCAGGCCGGAAGTGCAATATGCACAATAATATAGTGGCATTTTTTATGATACTGTATAACAATAATTTATATTTTTACAGTACTGTGATGGTTGGGTTTAGGGTTGGAGTGGGAGTAGGGGTTAAAAAATACAATTTATTGGGTAAGTTGAAATATAAAATAAATAATACAATAATAATAATAATACTCAGTACAACTACTGTTTTTACACTTCTGTGACGGTTGGGTTTAGGGTTGGGGTGGGGGTAGACTTTAATAAAATACAATAAATCTGAAATTTCATAAATAACATAAATAATTGCAATCAACGCCACTTAAGCGGGGCCGACGGATCCACAATGCAGTTCAGCAACGCCTGACGTCACCCATTCAAAGTGAATGGATAGCTTTGAAGCTGACGCCCCCTGTAAATGGGGCGTAACACCCCTGCATCGCCAACAGACCAGGCACCCCGTCCGGTCGCTCTGCTCACCCAACTATTAGAATACAGTAACGCCTTACTGTGGAAGGCGTTACACACAACTCTGGTAACAACATATATAAATATAAATAAGTATAAACTATAAATAGTGGCACAATTTCTTTGTTTTTTTTTATCATGGTTTTTGTTATACCAGTACATTGCGACCACGTAAATTAACATGATAAGCCAATTAACTCAACTCAAATTTACCATTATGAATTCACAATTGGTCATTATAATGATCCATTTAGATCTGGTGAGCTTTTTGAAAATTGGTGTGAAATTAGTACACTGTTAAAAATGATTTGACAAGTCATGACAACAAATGTTTTTATGTTACTTTCAATTTAATAAGTTAATCAGGTGGGTGTCACGATGGCGCAGTGGGTATAAAAACAACAAATGTTTTTGTCACTTTAATTAATTTTAATGAGTTAATCAGGAGGGTGTCACTGTGGCGCAGTGGGTAGCATGATCGCCTCATAGCAAGAAGGTCACTGGTTTGAGCCCTGGCTTGGTCAGTTGGCATTTCTGTGTGGAGTTTGCATGTTCTCCCTATGATGGCATGGGTTTCTTCCGGGTGCTCTGATCCAAAGACATGCGGTATATTTGAATTGAATAAGCTAAATTGGCTGTAGTGTATGTGTTTGAATAAAAGAGTGTATGGGTTTAACCAGTTTACCAGTGATGGGTTGCAGCTGGAAGGCTATCCGCTGCTTAAAACATATGCTGGATAAGTTGGCGGTTCATTCTGCTGTGGCGACCTCTGTGATTAAATAAAGGGACTAAGCCAAAAAGAAATCGAGTGAATGAAGTTTATCAGGTATAAATAATTTTATTTAACTTAATATTTTTAGTTTGTTTGTTTGATGTAAGTTGAAGTAACTAGAAAAATTAATTTAATTAAACAAAAAAACGTATGGCACCAATAATTCTTAACAGCGTACTTAGTGTTTTTCCATATTACTGCATGTAAACAGTAGTGTTATTCTGGCAAAGTTTATGTAATATGTGCAGATTTAATACACAGTCATCTCATTAGTCAGAATAAATATTTAATGTAGGCTGTATCTGCTTATGCCTTTTTTGAATGTTTGGTTCAATTATGTTAAGGTTTAGTAACTGTACTTTAATGGATAAAAATTAGGCATTTCAGTAACTGACTAATAATCTTTTCATTGCCAAGCTTTCAATTAAAGTGAAAATAATAAACCTAAACACAAGAGCCTTTAAAAATGCCTGATAAAACAACAAATGTGAAATAGAGGTGAAGGATTTACTTGGAATTTAAATCTTTTGTAACATTGTCTTGAATGCCACATTTAAATCTTTTTATATATCCTTGTTGGGAAAAAATATATTAATTTACCTAATCCAATTCATAGTTTTTACTAGGAAGCCAAAGATCAACTTCTTTCCTTTAGTTGTAAAAGTAATCAAAGAAAGAAGCTGTTTTTTAATTCACACCCTGCACCATTCTTATTGCCATAAAGCCTTATAATCTGCCACCTCTTGAAATTCAAACTTTAGTCTAAACTCTACTTAAATACACATGCATGCGGGCTCTTTTCTCTCTCATTGCACCTGTACCTAAGTATAACATGGCATCCTAATTAAAGACTCTTGCAACAATTGTCTCTAATTACATATTACAGAACTTTCACGCCTCTTTTTTTCAATTAACAAAAAATACATTTTCACAACTTTTCATTTGACTTTCATGTCTTCCACAGCGGATATTGGTGCACATCAGTCAAAAGAGGGAGAAAAAAGTGGTAAAAGAAGCACTAAGGTGGATATGTAATACCAAACAATGGCAGTCTGCTTAAGAAAAAGACCGAACATGCAAATCAGTGAATTAAAGACGGACGCAAGCAAAAGCTATGAAGAATATTTAATGAGACTTAGTGGATGGAGTTAGTCATGTTACACCTACAAGGGAAATCAAGATTCACATGAGAACTTTTCGAGTGCAGAGGTGATCTAAGACTTGCTTGGTCCTGTTATCCCAAATGACTGTTAAGCATGTTCAAGCATTCCGATTTCACAAATTGCTAATTGCAGTAAAATGACAATTAATTAACTTACAAAGAATAGTCTGTTTATTTGTCTATTTTTGAAAATGCAGGTGCACTCATTAGGGATTTAACGGCACACAACAATGACAGTTTGGTCATTTTTACAGCAGAGGTACAAAATGCTTAAAGAATAAACAAACAGATTTTCTGAACAAACTATGGCTTTGCCTTCTAATAAATCCAATTATATATTTAAAAAAATGAGCTAATGTTGTAATCTAGACTCACCGACCACTTTATTAGGTACACCTGTCCAACTGCTCATTAACGCAAATTTCTAATCAGCCAATCACATGGCAACAACTCAATGCATTTAGGCATGTAGACATGGTCAAGACGACCTGCTGCAGTCCAAAGCGTGCATCCGAATGGGGAAGAAAGGTGATTTAAGTGGCTTTGAACATGGCATGGTTGTTGGTGCCAATCGGACTGGTCTGAGTATTTCAGAAACTGCTCTTCTACTCGGATTTTCAGCCACAACCATCTCTAGGGTTTACAGTGAATGGTCCAAAAAAGAGAAAATATCCAGTGAGCATCATGGATGTGTAGCCGACAAATCTGTCATCATGTCAGTATGGAGCAAAATCTCTGAGAAACAGTTCCAGCACCATGTTAAATCTATGCCACAAAGGATTAAGGCAGTTCTGAAGGCAAAAGGGGATAGTAAGTGATTAGTAGTGATTAGTAAGGTGTACCTAATAAAGTGGCCGGTGAGTGTATGTAAAAACCCATACTATTTGTGCCTTACTATAATATTAAATGTTACAGGTAATAACAGAACATTAGCTATTCAATTAAAATGCTATTAATATTAAATATATAACCCTAATTTATAATACGTTGTGACCGTATGGAATACACATATAAAAAAGAAAGTAGTAATTTCTAAATTGACTTTGCCTTGTATTTCATTGCAGACAATACAGCAAACATTATTTATGTTCCCCATGATTTATTTATTTATTTATTATTATTATTTTAATAAACAAGTATTCCAATTTTGGTTCGTTCTACACATTTTAAAAAAGTTTGAACAGTAAAACATTTACCACTTTGTCGTGTTTCAGTAGTAATTTTGTCCCAATATTTCCCTCGAACAAGGCTTAAGGTGGGCAACATGCGGTGTCCATTTCTCCCAAAACATACCTGAGATACTGATTCATCTGACCACACGTTTCCATTGTGTGATGGTCCATCCCAGATGCGTTCATGCCCAGAGAAATCGACTGCGCTTCTGAACATTGTAGCATAGGGCTGCAATGTATGCAATGAAATACAAGTCAAAGTAAATTTTGAAGTCACTACTTTCTTTTTTTAGTTGAGTTTTCCAAACTGTCACAACTTTAGTCTAATTTGGGGTTGTAATAATAAACGATCACACTTTATTTTGATGGTCCGTTTGTTAAATTTAAGTTACATTGCATCTGCATGCCAACTAATTATCATTAGATTATATGACTGTTAGGTTGGGGTTACATTTAGGGTTAGTGTAAGTTGACATGTACTCATAGTCAGTTAAATGTCTGTTGAAGGAGCAGTATCAACAGATATTAAGCAGACAGTCTACTAGTACTCAAATGGACCATCAAAATAAAGTGCTACCTAATAAACGCTCAAAGCAAAAAGGGGGGAATCCTTGTCTCCACATTGTGCATTTAATTAATTTGATAGGCATAAATTGTTACTACAATTTAGCCATGCAAAAGGATTTCATTATCACAAAACCCTTAATGTAGAAACAAAAACACTTTACATTAGGGCCCTGTTGGATCTTGAAATGCAAAACGTAACTTCATGTCATGTCGCATTCATTGTCTCAAACACATATCTTATTTAAAGTCAATAGCTTTTCTCTGATTTCCCAGGCAGCCTGCAAATACGATACTTGATGAATAAAGAAAAAAGGACTGAGATGTTCAGCCCAAAGTCAGGCAGTCTAGCAGACGGACGCTTCCACTGGGTCAAAATCAATCGAAATGGACAGGAGCTTCTTGTTCAGGTGAGCCTTTCTCCTTTCTTCCATAGCAACAGATGTTAACACAATGGCCAGTATCTGATTTCTAAAGGGCTTTAAAGTACTAGATTTTCTACGTGCTCGTCTGATAACTTACCTGAGATTTTAAAGGTCTCGTAACATACAAATAATGCTCCTATAAAAGCATGTCATAGTAACCTGAGATGTATTTCCCATGATTCAGTTGCAATGGTGGTATCAGGTTTTTTTCCGAAGTTATGTCATTATATCTAAAGTGATTTTCAGTGACTGCTGATACTTGAATTCTACAAACTTATGTGATAACTTATCTGAGATTTTAAAGGTCTTGCCAAATAAATGATGCTCCTAAATCCATGTCATAGTGACCGGGGATGTATTTTCCATGCCTGATTCTAATTTGTATGTTTTCAAGTTATCTGTCATTATATCTGAAGGGGTTTTGAGATATCTCCAATACTTGACTAATAACTTAATAACTTATCTTAGATTTTAGTTGTAATATACAAATTATGCTTCTAAAAGCATGTCATAGTGACCTGAGATATATTTTCTATGGCTGATTCAATATTGGTATCACTTTTTTCTAAGTTATCTGCCATTATACTGTATCAGAAGGGGGTTGTCAGTGACTACCGATACTTGACTTTCTACAAGCTTGTTTGATAGCTTATCTGAGGCTTTAAAGGTCTTGATGCTCCTAATGTCATAGTGACCTTATATGTATCTTCCATGCCTCATTCAAATGCAATATTTGTATCGGTTTTTGTAAGTGATCTGCCATTATATCAAATGGAGTTTTAAATGACCTTCGACTCTTGACTTACTGCATGCTTTTTCAATATCGTATCTGATATTTTAAAGGCCTTGTAACATAAATGATGCTCCTAAATCCATGTTATAGTTAGCTGATATGTATCCTTTTGTATTAAGATGTCTTTTACATGTTTTCTGCCATTATCGAAAGAGGTTTTGAGTTAGCTCCAATACATAACTTTCTGTGCGCATGCCCAGTAACATATCTGGGATTTTAAAGGTCTTGTAACATAAATGATGCTCCTAAATCCATGTCATAGTAAGCTGAGATGTATTTTTTTTTTGTATTAAGATGTTTTTTAGATGTATTAAGATGTTTTTTCTATCTTGTATTAAGATGTGTTTTTATCTGCCATTATATTGAAAGGGGTTTTGAGTTAGCTCAAGCAGTACAGCCTGTCTTGTATTAAAAAGGGTTTTTAGTTACCTCCAAAACATGACTTTCTGCACACATGTCCAGTGACATATCTAAGGTTTTAAAGGTTTTGTAACTTACAAATGATGCTTCTTGAATCTTCTTAAATTTATTTTCCATGGCTGATTTAAATGCAGTATTGATATAACTTCTTTTTTTTTTAAGTTATCTACCATTTTACAATATCTTAAGGGCATTTCAGCCAAAACCCGATTTTGTACACACTTGTATGATAACTTTTCTGAGATTTTAAAGGTCTTGTAACACTGATCCGAAACCCATTTTCCATGCCGGATTCAAATGTAATATTGGTATTAGTATTTTTCGAGTAATCTGCCATCAAACTTGTGCTCTTGTAGACTGACAACACAATAACCCAGCAGTACAGCCTGTCTTGTATTAAAAGGGGGTTTGAGTTTTCTCCAATACATGACTTGCTGCACACATGTCCAGTGACATATCTGAGATTTTAAAGGTCTTGTAACTTACAAATGATGCTTCTATAGTCATGTTATAGAAAGTTGAGATTTATTTTCCATGGCTGATTTAAATGCAATATTGGTATCTGCCGTTATACTGTATTTAAAGGGGTTTTCAGGGACTGTCAATACTTGCCTTTGTACATATTTGCCTGATAACTTTTATATTTATTGCCTGGTTTAAATGGAGTATTGGAGTCAGTATTTTCCTGAGTAATCTGCCATTAAACCTGTGCTTTTGTAGACTGACAAAACAATAACCCAGCAGTACTGCCTGTCTTGTATCAAAAGGGGTTTTGAGTTATCTCCAATACATGACTTGCTGCACACATGTCCAGTAACATATCTGAGATGTTAACGGTCTTGTAACTTACAATTGATGCTTCTAGAATCATGTCATAGTAAGCTGAGATTTATTTTCCATGGCTGATTCAAATGTAATATTGGTCAGCGACTGTCAGTACTTGACTTCGTACATATTTGTCCGCTAACTTTTATTTTTAAAGGTCGGTCTCCTAGAAGCATGTCATATTGAGCCGAGACCCATTTTGCATGCCTGATTCAAATGCAATATTGGCGTCAGTATTTCTTGAGTAATCTGCCATCAAATCTGTGCTTTTGTAGATTGACAACACAATAACCCAGCAGTACAGCCTGTCTCCTGGCTCTGCTCTCAGCCCGGTGAGGTCGGTGATTTTGGGGAGAATCCAAGGTGAGTTTCTGACAGGCTTTTGAAGAGGACTCTATTCCTTCATGTTCCTTGTGTGCCGTTTCACACATTTCTATTTCATTGATGTGTTAGAATTCAGGCAGGTTAGGATGAGGGGGGGGGGTTGTCTGGGTTTGGAAGGAAGAGGTACAGTGTACAGACTTTTGACAGCACCGTCACAGGTGAATTGCCAAGTGAAAGCCAAATGCAATTTCTCAGTGTTGCCTGGGAGACTGTTTCTATTCACCTGATAAGAAATGAGTAGGGTTTGCAAGTGGCACAAACCTCAGTGCTTTGATTGAGGGGAGAGAACATTTAAAACAAATTAGCAATAAAGCACTCTGCACAACTTGCAACAAACCCCTTTTAAGCTCATTAGTCATTACGGACGCCTAGTAGAAAAGGAACCAGCACTGAATGTGTTTGATTTATTCAGTTTAAGAAAGGCTTTTAGACACTCAAAGATAGACTTGTGAAATATAATAATGAAGCTTGTTACAAGGTTATTAAGCAGATTAGAGGTTACTTGTGTGATTCTGTCTGTTCTTTTGGTTTTATAAACAGTCTAACGGTTGACTTTGAATTCAGTTAAAGGTGAAATAATTTAATTTCTATAAATGTCTACAGTAAAGCTGTACAGTTCGTTCACATTATATGTGAAGCTCTTCTAACAAAACAGATGCTTTAAACATATTAATACTTGTTTGTAAATGTTTATTACTAACATTTCTATGAACATGACTTGATTATAACTGCAGATCAATGACAGTGTGACAGTGTTACACCCTACTGTAACGTCTGCAATTATATAAAATAAATAAATAAATGCAACATATATGAACACATACAGACCCTTACAGTCTCCGATATGTTACCACTTACAGATAAACTACACACAGCATACATTAAGTCCTTATTTGAGTTCAAAAACAACACGCAACATATACAGTGGCCCACAGTCAGAGCTAATCTCTCATCTGTGTCTGTAATCTTCAGCACATGTAGCCTCTGTTAAAGAGTAATTTTGTCATTCCAAGTTCATAATAGTCCAAAAGGTGATGATAAACATGGCAGTTTGTTCATGATTTGTTCATGGCAGATTGTTTAGGTTGCTGAAACTATTTGCTCCTGTGTTTTGTCAGGCTTCTCCTTTTTTCCGCGCTTCACTCTCGCGTTTGTCCTTTTCTTTCTGAATGGATCAGATGTCGAAGACGCTTCATTAATCACACACACGTTATTGTCATCAGCTCAAGAAATTTTTTTATATCAAATCTAGACGTGATCGTGCTTTTAGACTTTTAGACAGCCTCGTAAAACAACAACAGGACACGGCAGATTCTTGGCTTTGTGGCTGTTCATCAAGACAACAAGGTTTGTTTTGAGCCCGGGTCATCCATTACTCATTATTATAATGCATATAGTTGTCTCGGCTGTGTATTTAAAAACATTGCAGCTCCATTGTTTTGATTCTGGCTAGCTTCACAAGATCGTGACATATCTCTGTAAACCAATCAGCGTTCAGCTGCACGTGTAGCTCCACCTTTTGGTACCCTTTCTCATCTTTGGTACCCTTTCGAAAGGGTGCCGAAAAAGTGGTACGGTACGGTTCGGTTTGGTAAGCTTTTGACAGTGGAAACGGCCATAAAAGTGTACCGTACCGTACCACTCAGTGGAAACGGGCAATAAGTTAGACAAAGAGTTTAAGCACTTTTTTAGCTACATTTTTCAATGAAGCAATCGACAAATGGCTTAATAATTAGGGATCAGTATTATTTGCCCTCGAGTCTGAGTCATCTGATTTTGAGTATCTACCGAAACCCAATCCGATACTTCTATAGTACATAAAAAAAAGAATAAAGAGCGAAGAAACAGGATGTTCCTAATTTTTTGTTTTATTCACCTTTAACATTTAACAACTCTGTTAACAGAGCACTTCTGTGAGGTATATACAGTTGAAGTCAGAATTATTAGCTCCCTGTTTATTTTATTTTTTTATTTTTAACACATTTCCAAACATAATAGTTTTAATAACTCATTTCTAATAACTGATTTATTTTATCTTTGCCATGATGACAGTAAATAATATTTTACTAGATATTTTTCAAAACACTTCTATACAGCTTAAAGTGACATTTAAATGCTTAACTAGGCTAACTAGGCAGGTTAGGGTAATTAGGCAAGTTGTTGTATAACGATGGTTTGTTCTGTAGACTATCGGGGAAAATTTGCTTGAAGAGGCTAATACTTTGGACCTTAATGTTTTAAAAAAAATGTTAAACTGCTTTTATTCTAGCCAAAATCAAACTAATAAGGCTTTCTCTAGAAGAAAAAATATTATCAGACATACTGTGAAAAATTCCTTGCTCTGTTAAACATCATTTGAAAAATATTTTAAAAAGAAAAAAAATTAAAGGAGGGCTAATAATTCTGACTTCAACTGTATATATTCGAGTCCTGATCAAGAAGTAAGGTCTGATTCCGATCGAGTCTGAAACCGTGTGATCGGGCCCGATTTGTGGAGTCTGCATGTTCTCCTCATGTTTGGTGGGTTTCCTCCGGGTGCTACAGTTTCCCCCATAGTCCAAAGACATGCGCTATAGGTGAATTGGATAAACTAAATTGGCTGTAGTGTATAAGTGTAAATGAATGTGTTTGGATGTTTCCCAGTACTGTGTTGCAGCTGGAAGGACATCTGCTGTGGAAAACATATGCTGGATAAGTTGGCAGTTCATTCTGCTGTGGCGACCCTTGATGAATAAAGGGATATAGCCAAAGGAAAATTAATGAATGAGTGGATAACACATTTGGAAATGGAGGGTATTATAAAACTTGTGACTTTTTTTGTTTTAACTAGGTATGCACCGAAATAAAAATTCTGGGCCGAAACCTCTAAATCAGGCATGGGCATACTTGGTCCTGGAGGGCCGGTGACCTGCAAAGTTTGGCTTCAACCCTAACCAAACACACCTGCCTATAGATTACTAGTAATCTTGAAGACAGTGATTAGCATGTTCAAGTGTGTTTGATTAGGGTTGGAGCTAAACTCTGCAGAACACCGGCGCTCCAGGACCGAGTTTGCCCATCTCACTCTAGATGAACTTGGCTGAAAATCGAAAATGCTTTATAATTATTATTTATTATTTGATTAAATAATATAAGTATATAGGTAATTTTAAAAGATGTTAAATTTAACTTAAAGTTACTTAAATTATACTGATTTTAAAAAACACAAGCCAATAAAATTGCTATTTTTTTGACAGTGAACAAGTTTTCGAATGTCATTTTACCAGCATTACCATGACAGCACAGTAGTTCAATTACAAGACGCAAGATCAAGCATGCTACATATAAAAATGTCCTGTCAGTGTGTTATCTGAGCGAACTTTGTTTTCAGATGACCATGTTTAGTTCATGTATAGATATGTATGTATATGTGTACATAAGCGAAATATCCACATGGAAGAATAATAAACTACTTTGAAATTTGACTATGTTGTGCCTGCAGGCTAATCAACAATGCACTCCACTACACTTGGATGCACTTGCTTTGCCCAAGCCATTGAAATGAATGGGCTTCATAGTGCAGTACTTTCTGGTTTAAAATCTGCTTTGCTCGCACAGCTTATTATTTCGCTAACCTAGGTTCACCAAGTAGGACATGTTCCTGGATTAACATCAATGTTGATCCTGGAACAACATTACAATTAGCCAATCAGAATTAAGGAATATGTTTACCTTTTATGCTAAGTTTGGGCTTACGATTAGGTTTATGCACTTCTATGTGATTGTAATCGAATTATTCCTCGTTGACATTGGGAATAATTTACAGTTATGGTTGGGTTTAGGGGTAGGGAATAAGTATAGATTACATTTTCAAACAAAAATGATGTTCCAGGATCAACATAGATGAGGATCGCATTGTACTTGGCAAAATCATGACGTGCTTGTAATTTCGGCCGCATTTCTCTTTCAGATTTTCAGACCAAGTATTTTTGCCACCCGAACATTTGGTGCATCCCTAGTTTTAACATGTATTTCACTCATCAGTTCAGTTGCTTACATCGTTTTTCATGTTTCAGGTAGTGACATCACTGATAAGGAACTGGTCCAGGCTGGATTGAGAGGGTTTATTGGCTGCTTGTCCTCTGTTCAGTTTAATCAGGCAACCCCTCTGAAGGCAGCCCTGCAAAACAGCCCTTTAGTTACTGTTATCGGCCGTCTGGAGGCATCAAGTTGCGGAACGATATCCAGCCCAAACACTTTGAGCGATACACACATACGCTCAGGTAAATCATCCTTTAAGTTTCCACCCTGCAAAAAGACTAACAGGTAAAGACAGTATAGATTCATCTTGCTGAGAAGAATCACAAAAGCAGTTCATTGTGTTCCTCTTGTTCTCTTCTCTGCTTACAGATGACTCAGCAAAATCCGACAGAGGCAAAGACCCACTGAAAAAGGCAGATCAGAATGACTTGGCACTAATCGGAGGTATAGATCCCCATGATAATGTGCTCTGGGAAAAACTTTTCAAAACAATACTCAGATCTGACACGTAATAGAGCATCCTCTGAGATGAAACTGTACAGCCTCATACATCTTTAGCGTTTATGTCAGGTTTATTTCATGCTGGTTCCACTGCATCACTGCATTGTAAACCAGTCACTATTTTAATACATCTTCCATTTATTCTCAAGATAGATGCAGGGCCTAAAACATTTTGCCACACTTGCCTACGGTCGATAACTTTAGAAAATGTACCGCCATGAAGCTGTATGTGCTTTATTTAAATGTAAAAATAAGAATTTTGGGGGAAATCCATTTGATTGCAGTTTGTATTATTATTATTATTATTATTATTATTATTATTATTATTATTAACAATAGTAGTAGTAGTATCTAATCAAATAAAAAAATCTTAAATTAGAAAATATGCATTCTTGAATTCATTTACTTTTAAAAACACTGAAAAACACAGTTATAATGAGCTGCTCATGTAAAAAAAATCCTTGTACCCCAGCAGGCACAAGCTGTCAACATAACGTCAGATTGACGTCAAAACCAACATCGAACAGATGTTACATTTTGGTTACTTTGCAACGCAACCTAAAAACAACAATATACCAACGTCTAATGATGTTACAGCTTGACATTGTGTGGACATTACCACTATTACGTCTATCAGGCATTGGATTTTGGTTGCCATACCTGATGAATAAATATCAGTTTTTGACGTCAATATGATGTTGGATTAAGATGTTCAGTGCTTTCCACTTGTTTGAAATAAACTTGCGGTGGTAGACGGATTGAAATACACCTTTTACCCACTGCAAATAATTAGTTAACTCTGTGACACAAAATATAATTAGATTTTTAACACTATTTTTATTATTATCTGTTTTACATTTTTTCTTTTCAATGGATTAAAGTAAAAAAAAAAAAAAATCCACCATTTCTCTTTTACGCTATTGAGGAGCCATGTGCGCCCACTGACATAATTACAAGAAGATTATAAAAAAAAGAGTTGATTAGCCATTTCTAATGATGTACAAATATTCTGCAGTCAATTTAGATGCAATTTTGTCCTCTCCGAGTATTTAGAAAAGTTTTTCTGAGTCGTTTAGATTTAAATAATTAATTATTTACTGTCTCTCTCGTTCTCGTGGCTGTGTGCATAAACTTAATGACAGCTTAGAAAATAAAAAAACAAAACCAAATCTCTGACATTTTTGTAGATTTAGAAACCCTGGCCAGACGCAAAAAGGTGCAGGTCTCTGTGGGACTGCACAGAGACTGTCTGTGGGAGTGTTGACAGGTCTTGCACACACAAAACAAGCAGTATGAAATGTGTAAAGGAAAGAAAATATTTCATTACTTAATCGCTAGCGGATGTTAGTTTATATTGGCAGATACAAAAACATGTAAAAGGATGATAATAATATAAAAAAGTGTCACTAAATATACTTGGGTGGCCGTTAATATACCTGGGTGGCCCACCCAAGTAAAGTCTATGTGTGGGAAGCACTGATGTTGGCTCGACGTTGGATTTTGGCCACTTTCCAACACAACCAAAAATCAACAAAATATCAACGTCATTTTACATAGTTATTGGACCTCAAAATAACATTGTCCTTAGACGCTGTAAAAAAGACGCTGACCTAAATCTGACCTAATATTAATGTCTTATGACGTTGTGTGTCTGCTGGGACTGCACATAAGATTACACATTTATATAATTATAGCCAAGTCTTTGCATTAAAAAATAAAATCATACATGATTCTATGCCATTATTAGAATGAATAAAAATGCAACCAGCTGACTGATGAATAACAGTTTCATATGCAGTTTCCAACAGCAGTTTTTACTTTCAGTTGGCACTTGAAGTGTATTTAACTTTAGATGCTGGATTCATGAGATCCGAATCCACACCATTTCACCCAAACCACATTTTAGGAAAAGAATTTGTATATGTATTTTATATATAGCATGCTTTCATTTAAAAGGAACCACATGCAGCACTAATTTTCACATTTTGATCTATTTAATGACCAGGAGTAGTGGCCGCAGTGGTGTTCCTCACACTCTGTGCACTGGCCTTCATCATCCGATTCCTATACAGACACCGACGGACTCCCGCGCCTTCTGTGATCACCGGAAAGACGCATCGGCCCAGCATTGAGCCTCCACCTTATCGAGCTGCACTGGACCTGCACAAACCCCACCACGACAGCAAAGAATACTACATCTGACCTCTCCATGTCAAGCTTGGCCTTTAATCGAACAGCCTGTCACCAGTGTACATGCTAACAACCCCAATGCACTGTATTACCTACACTGCAGGCTGAGCAGCCAATCAGAGGCCAGCAATGACTCCACGGTTTGGGGCACAAGAAACTACAACCGAGACGTTTTGTTTATTTGCTTATTTTCTACAAAGAGGGTAAAGCTTACATGAAAGTGGTGTGGCAGGCATCTGGAAGATGACAGAGCTGTATATTGTTATTTTACAGGCATAATAATAGGTTATACATGCACAGCACACACACTTTCCAGGCAAACAGCGCAGCAGGAGACCTGAAGCATCACTGAATTGTCTTTATCCAGTGTGCCTGCTCAAACCTGTCTGTCTCAGAGCCCGGGCTTAAGCTAATGGACTGAAACCCCAGCGGATTGGATTCTGAGAGAATGCTTTTTGTGGCAGGGCGGTGGACCTTCCCAGACATTGTTTTTAAAGGATCGATCATCGCTCAACATGTCCACAAAAACAAAAGATTAAAGACGTCCGCATCCGACAGCCTCACATTTGATGTTGAAACTATTGACTGGTGCAGAGGCTGGGATTAATCACCAAAGGACCATAAGAATATATCAGCAGCGGCTGAGGGATTGAATATGAGTCATTTGTGTGTATCCAGATTCCCATGGGCCGGCCAGATTCAGGCAGTTTCATTTTCTCTTTCCCATCGTAATCAAGCCGGTCTCGCAACTGGAGCGAAATTTGTCCTTACTGAAGTGCATTATATCTCGTGACTAGATCAACAACAACAAAAACTTGCTTTCTATTGAGAATGAATTGTATGGCTGTTTTTCTTTTCTATATGAATACTGTAAATGAACGGTGTACATACATTTCATAATTATATTTAATAAATGGAGCTTTCTCAGAGCTTATGAGTGCAGATGACCTATAAACTGGTTTTGGCATATTTAATGGCAATGTATGGAATCTTCTCATAACTTTAAGAAAACCTCAGTGTTTATTTAAGATGGTTATGCAGGTGGAATGTGGACTCTACATTGTGCTCTAGTCTGATTGACCTTCTATTTCCTGTGTGTCAGATACACTGCTAGTAATATAAGCCAAGATGGAGAAGGAGGAAGAGAGAGGCAATCGATTGAGAACCCTTAGGATACAGCGGTAATGAAACAACTTCTCTTGGCCATCTGCTGTAACAGGTATGCTGTAGACAAAGCCAAACAACACCTCTCATGGCAGGATGCACCTGAGTGTCTGACAATCACATTGATCACACCTTTAAAACAACTTCTGTTATAGGCGGCTTCATACAGTAGGTGTAGACAAGCTTGGCTGAATTTAGACAAAAGTGTAGACACTATTGAGTGGTTTTGGATTCCTCATGATCTTAATGACCCTTTAGATGTACTGGCTAACTACAGTCTCTGCTGCGTCACTTCGCCTAAGAGTTCAAACTCCCCCTGCAGAAAACATCCCCCAAACCATGACACTCCACTTGCACCTTTTATTGACTACACTTTAGGTTCAATCTTTCCTCAGTTTGACAACAAACATAATGATCCAACCCAAATTAAACTAGCTTTCATCATTAAAGTGAACTTTGGACCAGGTCTCTGTCCATACAACATGTTCCTCTGCAATCGACATTCGATTTTTTTCTGCTGATGAGAGGTTTGGTCTCTGCAGGGGAATATGCAAAGATATAGATTCCCACAACCCCTTTGCACAGGGCATTGATGCTAAAGCTAAACAGAGGGCGTGTCTGAAGCTTCACTTTGATGTTATAATAATAGAGACAACAGCCAATCACATACAGCTAGGAGTGTGACACAACAAAGGCACAGAATTAAGGCTGATTTATACTTCTGCGTTAAGTGCACACTTATGGTCCAGCGCAGCCTTTGCACATCACTTAAAAAATATAACTACACGTCGCAACTATGCGTAGCGCAATCTCTGTGGTTGGTTGGTTGGTTGGTTGGTTGGTTTGGTAGAGGTGACAAGCGTGGGTGGTGCTGAGAGCTGCAAGCCCGATGGAGCGATTGATTACAATTGTCGAGTCTCATGAAGGAGCTCCACTTTTGTTTTGTGTTTACCTTATGATTAAAGTTGTAGCACGTCCGCTGCTTCCCGCCTCTGAATGAGAGATGCAGAAGTATAAATGCACAACTACACGCAAGGCTTGCGACGTGGGTCATGCCGAATTCTCAACACAGAAGTATAAATCAGCCTTTAGTAGTAGTAGTGTATAAAGATGTATATCAAAATTGATCATAAAGCACTGGTTGATTTACTAATCATTATAATAAGCTTTTTCTCTATTTTTACTTTCTGGCTTCTCTAACATCTGCTGTAGTATTTGAATAAAGCAATCTGATTGGCTAACACCTGCATTGGTGCTTGAAAAGTTGACAGTTTGTCAACTTCTGCTATGAGCAATTGAGCCAACGTGACGCAATAGACCCACAATTTAGTGATGTCATTATGATGTCACTCCATTCAAAGTAAAAGATTAGCATTAATGCTGTCACCCCGTGTGAAGGCGGTGTTACCCTGTTTTTTTTTATTTCTTAAACATTAATTCCTAAAACAAAAGTTGTCAGTCACATTTACACTCTGCCTCAAAGTTTTGTCCATCATAAAATTTTAATTGGAATAAAAATTTATAATAATTTTTTGCTTCTTTGGAAAGCATTTTGAGAGGTGTATTGACAATTTATGGCCACCGTACAAGTAACAGCTGAAGTCTGGTTGTTGCTAGAAGGGATACAGCTAAAGTCGGAAGTTAACAAGAATTATTTATATTATTTATTTAATTACCCATTAATCGTAGTGTATTAATGTCTATCTCTATCTCAGACCATTTTTAGGGATGTAAACAATAACAATAGTCCCAATGTATTTCCTGATTCACATGTTTAATTTCTATAGCTTCTGAGAATCCAACAAGAACCACACATTGATCAATAATGTTGTGAAAGCAGTTTTAACATTACGTTATGATTGAATCGCCTCTTGTTACAGTTATTGAATAGTTTGACAACAAGCAGGAAACGTTCATGGGCCAATGACATCACCACATTGAAATGGTCTATACTGATGCATCTGAAGCTGTCTCCCATCTAGAGTTCACCCCAAAGTCTAGAATGGTGTCTGATAAATGAATCCACTTTATCATGCAACACAAAGAACTTTATGACAGTGCTGAATATAAAGACATATTGTGTATATTATTGTGTAGCTTTAGCTTGTTGTATACTGGTTTCAATGTCTGGTGTGCACCATGCACCTTTTCCATGCTGCTGTTTGGTGTGTGTTTCCATACTTTTGACATACTGCCAATCTTTGTTCAGAATCAGTTCAATTCAGTGGACACTCTTTTGTTTTCTTTTCTAAAGAGAGAGGAGAACATAAGCCTCACTGTGTTAAGACTTTTGGTATTTTTTCTGTAATGGATTCATTAATATGCATCAGACTCAGTGTGGAAGGTTTATGAGAATGACAAATTTTTAAGATAATGAAAATGAAAAAAAAAACACGAAAAATTCAGTACTACTGTAAATGTGCAAAGACCTTTATTGTGCTTAGGAATATAACTCATGAAATATGGATAACGTCAAATAGAACTAAGCAGGGACTTTTTGTAGGCTGCTCTGCTGTATGTGTGAATGTTTTATATGCAAATGTAAATTGTGCCTTTATGGCCACACTCACAGTGGTCTGTCTTGTATCTGAACCATTCATATGGTTGCATTTTTGATAAGTATGAAACCAAAGTTTTCAGTAATTTTCCAGATTATGTCACTTAGAATCTGAAACAAGCTACAGTATACTAGTACCAGGTTGGACATCCTTTTGCCTTCAGAACTGCCTAAATCCTTCGTGGCACAGATTCAGCAAGGTACCAGAAATGTTTGTCAGAGATTTGTCAGAGATTTTGGTCCATATTGACATGATAGCATCATGCAGTTGCAGCAGATTTGTCTGCTGCACATCCATGATGGGAATCTCCCGTTCCACCACTACCCAAAAGTGCTCTAATGGATTGAGATCTGGTGACTGTGAAGGCCATTTGAGTACAGTGAACTAATTGTCATGTTTAAGAAACCAGTCTGAGATGATTCGCGCTTTATGACATAGCATGTTATCCTGCTGGAAATAGCCATCAGAAGATGGGTACACTGTGGTCATAAAGGGATGGACATGGTCAGCAACAATGCTCAGGCAGGCTGTGGCATTGACACAATGCTCAATTGGTACTAATGGGCCCAAAGTGTGTCAAGAAATTATCCCCCACACCATTACACCACCGCCACTAGCCTGAACTGTTGATGCAAAGCAGGATTGATCCATGCTTTCATGTTGTTGACTTCAAATTCTGACCCCAGCATCCGAATGTCGCAGCAGAAATTGAGTCTCATCAGACCAGGCAGTGTTTTTCCAATCTTCTATTGTCCAATTTTAGTGAGCCTCTGCGAATTGTAGCCTCCGTTTCCTGTTCTTAGTTGACAGGATTGGCACCTGGTGTGGTCTTCTGCTGCTGTAGCACATCCGCTTCAAGGTTGGACGTGTTGTGTGTTTAGAGATGCTCTTCTGTATACCTCGGTTGTAACAAGTGGTTATTTGAGTTACTGTTGTCTTTGTCAACTCAAACAATTTGCGCCCACAGAGCTGCAGCTCACTGGGTATTTTCTCTTTTTCGGACCATTCTCTGTAAACCCTAGGGATGGTTGTGCGTGAAAATCCCAGTAGATCAGCAGTTTCTGAAATTCTCAGACCAGTCCATCTGGCACCATTAACCATGCCACGTTCAAAGTCACTTAAATAACCATTGTTCTCCATTTTGATGCTCAGTTTGAACTGCAGCAGATCGTCTTGACCATGTCTACATGCCTAAATGCATTGAGTTGCTGCCATGTGATTGGCTGATTAGAAATTTGCGTTAACAAGCAGTTGGATAGGTGTATTTAATAAAATGGCTGGTGAGTGTATGATAATGTGGAGTAAAGCTAAATGTTTACAATCTTTAGTTTTTTGTGCTACCAATAGCCAGTTTTACATTACTTCTGAATATTTCTCTGAACATTGTGTTTTTGATACTTTGCATAAAATACAATTGAATTAATGACATAAACATGTAGGGACAAGTGATACATATGTAAAATGTGTGGACAAAGCATCTCTTCAGAGGCTAATGTTTCGCATGAATAACTTGCAATTTTCACTGAGCCATAATAAAAGGAAAAAAGAAAACAGCATGAAGATTGAATTGCCAATGAGCTTAAATTCAATTCTCTAAAATATGAGTGAATATCTTGAGAAAAGTCTGAATCTGAAAATGCAGCATGTAGAAAATTGCACCTAAGAAGTAAGGTTTTTTTCAGCCCTTTTTTTATCAACGAGTTCCCTTAAAGCAGAAAGAAAGGGGGAAAAGATAGTCAAAGGTAGATAAAGCTAAATAAATTGGTTGCTCTCTCTCATCTTCATGTTTTTTTTAGCTTGAAAAGAAGCTGCAAGATAGACAGAATACCTAAACCTAAATGAATTCCTACTAGAGAACCAATAAAGCAGTTTAATTGTGTGTCATATTCATTTTCATGCATTCACGATTGGATTGTGCCAAAAGTACAATCTAGCCATTATAGGTAAGGTGGATGAAAGCTTTGGGCAAGTCTCAGTCTGTTGACCGAATATCTGTGAACCTCCCAATTACTATAAAATACAATTATAGTCTGCATTGATTTTAATTGGATGCGCAGTGGACAGTCGAACGCCAGAAGCAGAGACTAAATCACTGGTGGTGACTAAATCTTTTTTACTTAATGCCTTGATTAAACCCATCACCCTCTGCACTTAACAAAAGCAAAACAATTTTGATAGCGTCGATCAGCCTCTGGGGAGGCCAGAGAAGCCAATTAACCTTGCCTGCCATTTACTTTGGGATGAGATCTGAGGGAACTCTCACCCGGTGTGTCATCTGTTATCTGCTACGTGATCTCACAGGGGAACAAAGCTGGCATAAACCTCGTAATTATTTTTTCCGTGGAACTGGCAGCGTTTTTAAAAAAAGTCAGCTGGACCACTGGACTGTTGGATGGCTGCTATGAGATCTGGCCGGCAGGTCACGAAGCTCAGGAACTTCAAGCATACTTGTGTGTGTTTTAACTAGATTAATTGGTGGAGTTGGCGGCTTCGTCTCCATCGCTTTGGAAGAGTGGTCCAAGTGAATCTTTAATGACATTGCAGGATCACATCACTCACATATGGGGTGCAGAAAGTTAAGTGCAAACTCCAAAAATTGGATAAAGTCTGTATTAAATATCTACATAGAGGAAATTCTGGGATGAATAGATTGAAAGTTTTCCAGACATTTATTTGGCCTTTTTAGTTTTGTTTTAATACAATATATGCACAACATAATAGATTTCATACTGTATATGTAGTTAAATATTAAATAGTATTATGCATTTGTTAGAGTGCAAATTATCATATGCATTTGTTTATATGGCAAAACATGTCTTTTCATCAAGAAGGTCTATACTGATTCCAAAGGCAGATACTGATAAGATCAGGGTCTGGTTAATATGTCTGTGGGCTTTGGGGGGTTTACGATGTGGTCACATATTGATTGGTCAGTTTGTATGCTCTATTGCTATCAGGCTCTCTTTGAGGCCTACTCTCTACTCTTTAGGCCTGTTGATACCCTTTGCAAAGAGTACCTAAAAAGTTGTACAGTGCGGTTCGTTACGTCCTTTGACAGTGGAAGCGGCCATAAAAGTGTACCGTACCACACAGTAGAAATGGGCCATTTGTCTCTCCCTCCCTTCCTCTGTCTCTTTCCCTCTCTCTCTCTCTCTCTCTCTGGTAACTTTAATTATATTTAAGCTGGGTACAGTTATTATCATATGTTTTTATCTTTTCATTTATTCATATTTATTTACAGTTATTTTGTAAACAATTCAGTTGTAACCATAGCAATTTATTGTAATTAAATCATTTTATTTTCAAGTATATGTGAATTACTTTTGATTTAATATGCACACTTAATTGCTCCATATTGCAATGCAATAATCGCAAAATAGCAGCGCTCTCCCACTTTATTTAGCTATATAACTACCCTTATTTGCATTTTTGGTATAAGATGACTAGAAATGTACAGTTTTCACCATCATACTAAACTTTTTAGCCACTTTTTCAGCATATTTTATATCCCATTCTTACAAATTATTACAGTATAAACATTGTGTAATATAAAATATATAATACAATCTCTGATTTGCTCTTTCAAATCTCAAAATCTCAAAATTCTAATTTATTTTATTATAGTGGTTCTTAACCTTTATGAGTTTCTTTATTCTGCTGAACACACACAAAAATTATATTTTGAAGAAAACTGAAAAACTGCATCCATTGATATCCATAGTAGGAAAAACACAACACCTTCAAAATACCTTCTTCGGTGTCCTAATGCCCCAGTATAGTAAAGGGAACACTGTCAGTGAGCGGCATCTTTCGGATGAGATGTTAAACCAAGGTTCTGACTCTCTGTTGTCATTAAAAATCCCATGGCACTTTTCGTAAAGAGTAGGGGTGTAACCCCAGTGTCCTGGCCAAATTCCCTCTATCGGCCCATACCCATCAGAACCTCCCAATCCCAATCATCCCCATCCACCAAATTGGCTCTATCACTGTCTCTTCATTCCACCTATAGCTGGTGTGTGGTAAGCACACTGGTGCAGTTGTCCTGTGGCTGCCATTGCATCATCCAAGTCCATCATTGTGAAGCACTTTGGGTGTATGGCCATACACGAGAAAATAATAATAATTATATATATATTACACATTACATTACATTGTCACTATAAGTTTTCTCAGATTTTTGGATCAGTATGACTTATTTTTTATTAGGATCATTTGACATTGACAACTGGTGTATGTGCTGCTGAAAATACAGTTGTTGACGTATATAAATATAATGAGACTGATTATGATTATATTGTAGCAATATTTGTTACTATTTCTGTTTAGTTTTTTCTCGCATAAATGTTTTCTTTAATAATTCTACTGAGCTATTCTTTTGTTGTTAATGTGTCTACATTAATTTAATAGGACCCAATGAGCCTCTTTCCAGTACCACATGATCACATGTGCATTTGTTTGAACTCATGACAGTGTTTGGTATTCTCAAGGCTGCTAGTAAATCTCAAATTGCAGCAATATTACCTGAGCCTCCGCTCACTTCAATCTGCGAACTTGGCAGGGTTTAGGAAATGAGCTCCACTGTAGCGCAGAGGGGTACAGTCACACCTGTTCACACACACACACACACTTTACATCTGGCGGCCACCTCTTTTTTTCTGCCAGCCACGAGAGTCATTGATTACTCATGCAGGATAATTGTGTACATTTTCTGCAAAATTGCCTCTTCCTGTGCAGTTGAGTTACTGGAGCTTGCTGTATTTTTTTAACATTGTTGCTGACAAGCTATAAGCTCGTCTCTGAAACGGCTGGATGTGCCGGGCAACATCTTTTCCCATCAGGCATTCCTGCTGATCAGCCCCGCAGGCGTACATAAATGAACCCATTCGCAATGTGTTTTTTCCAGCCTCGCTGTGCGGGAAAGCGTATTTATCATTCACGTTCCTGAGCGCAGACTTTCGAGTGTAAATATTCATGATCTGCAATATCAGACCATTGGCTGAGAGCAAGCCGCCATTAGGGAGGTCAAATGGGTTCTGCTGTTGTAGAGTTTATTGTTGTTTGTGCCAATGCTTCAGGTTCAGGTTAAGCATAATCAACAGCATTTGGTGCACATTTTCAAATACCACAGAAAATAACTTGTATTTTGACCTTTTAAAGCCTGACATATGTTCAAGTCTTCAATAAGAGAATTTTCTCCTTTTACAGTTGATCTGGAGAGCTTTCTACATTGCTCTAAACTTTGGGATATCTTCGCTCTAAACCCCACTTTTGACTGTAGATAAAGCAATATTAATTCATTCCTTTTTTTTTTGGATAAGTCCCTTTATTAATCTGGGGTTGCCACAGCAGAATGAACCGCCAAATTAATTTAGCATATGTTTTACGCAGCAGATGCCCTTCCAGTCGCAACCCATCACTGGGAAACGTTCACACACACATTTATACAGTACGGTCAATTTTAGAATAACCAATTCACCTGGAGGAAACCCGCACGAACACGGGGAGAACATGCACACTCCTAACAGAAATGCCAACTGACCCTCGAACCCTCGAAATGCTCGAACCAGCAACCTTCTTGCTGTGAGGCGAATGTGCTCTCACATTCAGGATATCTAAACCCCACTTTTGACCGTAGATAAAGGAATAGTTCATACTAAATTCATTCCAGGCTCATTCTAAAAACGTACCACTATGTGAAGTTTATGTATAAACAAATATCGAGAGGATCATGTGCTTATGACTGTTCTCAGCTGTTCCAGCATCAGCCCATGATCGATTATCCAATCAGACGACTCCTAACTCACTATAAATAAAAAACTATAGTTTTCTTATTTCATTTTTTTTATCTTGAAGAACCCCCGCACCCACCTCTACTTTCCCTCCTCTTCAGATGGGCAACACGGCGGCCCAGTGATTAGCACTGTTGCCTCACAGCAAGAATCCCGCTGATTTAAGTCCCTACTAAACCAGACAACATTTCTGTGTGGAGTTTTGCTTGTTCTCCCCGTGCTCGCGTGGATTTTCCCCGGGTTCCCCGGTTTCCTCCCACAGTCCAAATAACTCGCACCCTAAGTAAATTGAACACACAAAATCAGAATCAGAATCAGTTTTATTGCCAAGTGTGCTTCACACACACAAGGAATTTGTTTTGGCAACAGAAGCTTTCAGTGTACATAAAGTGACGAGTGACAACACAAAATTAAATACAAGAAAAGAAAAGGCAATAAACATTAAACAGAGATGCAGTTAGTCAAAAAGATCTGGATGTTGAATGTATGTACAGATATGTTGTAAATATACAGGTTATAAGGTGCTGTGTACAAGTGCGTATGAGAAAGTATTGCACGTTCATTGCACAGTAGGGGAATATTTAACTGTTCATGAGGTAGATGGCCTGAGGAAAGAAACTTTTCCTGTGTCTATCTGTTTTTGTGCTTGGTGCTCTGTAGCGCCGACCAGACGGTAACAGTTCGAACAGGTAGTGTGCTGGGTGTAAGGCGTCCAGAGTGATTTTACGAGCCCTTTTACTCACTCTGGAAGAGTACAGTTCTTGAAGTGTGGGAAGGGTAGTGCCAGTGATTCGTTCAGCACCATAGTCATAATTGATACCATAGTCAAGCTGTAAGCTCTAAGTGCACCTCTCCTCAGTCATCCATATCCATCATTCAGCTAGAATAAGCTGGGGGAGTTTATCAAGATCTATCTGAATTAAAACTCCCCTCTTGCGCTACAAACGGGAGGGAGCCCAGGGCTTGAGGATCTCATAAGCTCAGGGCTCTCTCCCGGAACAGCATACCAAACAAGCTTTTATTATCAATTATCAGCTAAGTGTGAACTCTTGAAATCCATTTCCAGAGAGCATTAAATACATCCCAGAAGGTACTTTTTTTTTCAGGCCGCTGTGTACAGTATGCTTTTTAAGATCTCTTGCGAGGCCATTCATGCCTGCTGTTCTTGTGTAAATCCACCAGAGGCCGCTGTCAACTGACTGACTTAATGACTGACTGAATGACCAATCGACTGACCCACCCTCCTCCTTCCCTAAACCTAAGCACCGATCGCCCACCCACTTCTCTTAACCCAGTTAAAAAAAACAGATTTTTACCACGTTTTCAAATTTAACAACATTTTCACCCTGTTAATTATATTTTCACTTAATTTTTTTGCTTCTGTTTTTGTTTTACCCACTTTCTGCATGGTTTTTCTTGAACCCCGTTGTTGTGGTCAACTCCTATCTGCGTCTCAAGTCCATCAGCATACATGGCGAGCTACTGAACAAACTGGTAACCGCAGGAAAGCCATCCATATGGAGGTAAGTGGTCAGCTGCTAGCGTGAATAGCAACGGCGTCATACCACCCCGTAGTGTTCGTTTTAAAGACAAAATGCTGCCATATGTACTTCTGGCTACATAATTCACGATCTCCAGACATGTATATAAGCCATGTTTTCGGAATGAGCCTATTTGTTGACTAAATTAGTGCATTTTTTTTCCCTCATTGGTGTTTAATATATACTGATAAATTCTGTGTCATATGCTTAGAGCTTAGTAAATTAAAATTGTAAGTGGGCTTGCAAATTGATTACCATTTTTAATCAAGTTGTTTAGACTATATGGCAATTAATGAATCAAATTAGTTGCAGATTAACTGCATTTTGTTAGGGCAAGACACTCCAGGCTTTTTTTTTATGCAGTTGTCAATTTTGAGATCATTATTATTAGCTGTTCATGAAGTGTCTTCTAGGCTAATGTAAACATGATATCCAAAATATATTTTTAAGTCTTTCATTTATAGCACTTCATCAATTTCATATACATTCATACATTCTTTAGGCTTAGTCCCTTTAATCATTAAGGCTCGCCACAGCAAAATGAACAGCCAACTTATCCAGCATATGTTTTACACAGCGGATGCCCTTTCAGCTGCAACCCAGTACTGGGAAACATCTATAAACATTAATTCACTCACATACACTGTACGGCCAAATTAGTTTATTCAATTCACCTATACCACATGTCTTTGGACTGTGGGGAAAACCGGAGAACCTAAAGAAAACCCATGCGAACAAAAGGAGAACATGTAAACTCCACACAAAAATGCTGGGACTTCATGCAGCGACCTTCTTGCTGTGAGGTGACAGTGCTAACCACTGAGCCACTGTGTCGCCCCCTTTATTAATATGTGAGCCATCTCCAATTAGGCAGAACTTACATACACCAAACTTCACAGTTGTGTTCATATCTATATTATAAAGATGTATACCACCAAAGGATGTTGAAAATGTTTGTGCATAATTTACAGTACCTGATTATACAGTATACAGCGTTTCATTAAAATAAGTGGTGCATTAACTGTGTTAAAAATGTTTATGCATTTTTTTTTTTTTTACTGAATTAAAGTGCTTTTGCACCACATACAGTTAACAGCAAAAGCAGAGCTGACCCTGCTATAGTGCTGGGTTTTATAGGCGCTGGTTAAAAGCAGTGTTTGTAGTAAAAATAAGCCAGGCTTATGGTGCACATACTCAAGAAAATGGACTGCAGTTTCTGAAATTATGTACATGTATTGACTTTATTCATAAGCACTTCATTTAGATTATTTGACATGTTAAATGTCACTGTTTTGGATCAGAAATATCCAGCATAATCTCACAAGAAAACTTAAGTATTTCACGTTTTGTCAGTTTATTGGCTAATTCATATGAATTCGTTCAATCGTACAAAAATGTACAATTTTAAAAAGTTGTGGCACCCAACCCCACTACTAAACCCCACAGTGATTGGGGAATGAGCAAATCGTACTAAATTGTACAAATGAGATCGTAGGAATTCATACAATTAGCTACTAAATCAAAAAAGTTATGAATTGCCTTGAGATTGTGTTGGAAATTCCAGCAACCAAATGTCTTTCTGGGTGACACGGTGGCTTAGTGGTTAGCACTGTCGCTTTCCAGCAAGAAAGTCACTGGTTTGAGTTCCGGCTGGGTCAGTTGACATTTCTGTTTGGAGTTTGCTCTGGTTTCCCCCACAGTCCAAAGACACGCGGTATAGTTGAATTAAATAAACTAAATTGGCCATAGTATGTGTGTGCATGGATGTTTCCCAGTACTGGGTTGCAACTGGAAGGGCATTTGCTGTGTAAAACATATGCTGGATAAGTTGGTAGTTCATTCTGCTGTGACGACCCCTGATAAATACAGGGACTAAGCTGAAAGAAAATGAATAAATGAAATGTCTTTCTGTGCAAGTGGTTCAACTTGGATTAACTTTAAGGTTCATCAAGTCCATTAGAACTGCAACTTGGCCAAACTAAATATGTTCTACCTTAAAAATACAGTACACCTTTATTTATATGGTACATTAAAAAACAACTGGTGTTGACCGAAATGTTTTAAAGAAACACGTAAAGGCAGTTTGACAAAAAATAAATCAGTAGAAGAGAAAAACTAAAAGGATACATCATCACTCTTCAAAGGCAGTTAAATGCATGTGTCATCTGCATACAAACGATAAGAAACACCATGCCTATTTAAAACAGCAGACACAGGCAACATAGAAAGATTAAATAATATCAGACCAAGACTAGATCCCGGAGGGACACCAGAATTAAATGAATAACAGAAGAGGATTGGAGAATAGCAGAATACCTCCTATTGGTCAAATACGAGTGAAATCATTTTAGCATCATTCCCCAAAGACCCACACAAGCTTCTAGCTGAAAAAAAGCATATATATATATATATTGTGATCAATCAATCCAATTCCAGAGCTAAGGTCTAACTCATTCAAAATGCAGATTCTGTACTATGAAAAGCTTAAACATTTACTGTTAGAGTTTGTTGCAAAGCTGCTAGTTTTATTTTCTGTTGAGCTTTAGTTCACATAACTTCTGGTCACACTTTATTTTGATGGTCCGTTTGTTGAATTTAAGTTACATTGCAACTAATTCTCATTAGATTATAAGTAGACTGTTAGGTTGGGGTTAGGGTTGAGGTTGGGGATAGGGTTACTGTAAGTTGACATGTACTTGCAAAGTTTCTTATAGTCAGTTAAATTGAAGGACTGGTTAATGTCAGTATCAACAGATATTAAGCAGACAGTCTACTTATACTCAAATGGACCATCAAAATAAAGTGTTACTGACATTCTGCAGAAGTTTCTAGCATAAAGCAGAAAGTCTCTAGAAAATTCCTTTAACTGTAAGGCAGTGTAAACTTCCGCTGATACAGTCATTCACAAGTTTACAACAAGATTATTATTTTTTTTTTAAAAAGGAATACATTAATTTAACATTAAAAAGGGACTGTAACAGCATTTTACATTATTACCTCTTGGCTATTGGTTGGAACTTATTGTGATGAGTGATGTGACATTATGCCGTGGTCACATTAGAGTTTAAGCTTGTGAAATTATGTTGTACAGCGCTGCGAAAAGAGGCAGGATTAAACAAGATGATTAGACATTTAAAAAGGCAAGCAATTGGTCCATATTTTACATTTCTGCCCAGAGAGGTCATGATTTGATCCTCGATTGGTCTCATGCAGTCAAGTGATGTGATTTTGCAGGTCAGAGTTCACCAAGCTTGAAATGTGCAATGCAGAGAACTCCGAAACTTGTCCCACGAGATTGTGTTTCCGGTCTGATGCATTTGTGTGTGTATGAATGGAAGTCTATGGGGAGAAAAGTCCAGTGTGACCGCAGCTTTTGGTATTCCTTGTGTCTCGTGACTATTGGTTGGAAATGATTGTGACATTAGGGCATATTTGTGACATTTATTTCTCAATATGCGTTCTTCAGCGATCTTGTGTCCTCATGTTCTCGTGTAACGTTATCATCAACTGCCAAAGTTCAGTTCCAAAACTCAAGACCGCATGAACGGAGGATGCGTGAAAGTTTCCGGATGTGTTCTTGAAATCGACGATGCGTTGATGCAGACTTGAATGCAAATCTAGCTCAAGAAGTTCCAGAAGTCATATAAATTAAGTAGATATAACTTATCTCAGTAGTTTCCCCAAATGAGACGGTGAAACCACCAACATGAAAATCTTAATGAAGGCATAAACACATTAAGGGTGTTTATTTGCTGAAATTCGCATTAAAATTTGTTTTATTTGTATTGTGCAAAATATATTGGTAAGGTTTTTATGCATAGTATATATTGTGAAAAGCAACAAACAAGTCAACATTGTATGAATGTTGTAATGTTTAAATAATGTTTCTTTAAAAACGTATGGCGCCATCAGGAGGAACCAGGAAAGAACACAGCATCTCATTTCTCTGTGGACGTGTTCTCTGTTCTCGTGGTCACCCGAGTTCGTTCTTCCAAGGTAACTTGGCAAGCCCGGTCTCCACAAGAAACGCAAGTCCGTTCTCTGCGTTCTTGGAATTGAGAAACAGCCTAGGTCTTCCTGGTAGAAATAGCGCTAAAAGTATAGCATTAAATATCATTTCAAATGCAGTCTTGGTGAACTTAAGAGCCTTTTTAAAAACCAACCAAAACCTTTAAACAGAGGTGTTTGTGATAAGAAGCAAACTTTTGAACGAGGACACTGATTAATTTCTTTCAACACAGCAGGATCTGCTGAACGCACACCTGATTTTATCCCATTAATTGAAACACCTGACTCCATTTACCTCTTTAAATGAAGTGCTAATCTAGAAAGGAGAGAACTGTTTGTTCTTTTGCTGATTCAAAACAACATTCTAACAACCTTCAGCTCCCAATTCCTGTGTGAAAGTCACTAAGTTTAATATTACGACTTTGTTTGGCCTTGGCATCAGGCTAAAATTGAAAGATTGGATGAATGTTCGATAAGGTTAGTGAATGATTGTTTCATTCTTATCATGGTAGCATATATTTATACTTTGTGGCCATATTAAGGTTTAGTTAAATGGGTGGTTCAACCAAAAATGAAATGTATTCCTCATTTACTCACCCTCAAGTATATAAAAAAAAAAAATCTGTAGTATGACAAACTACAATGGAAGTCAATCTTGCTAGTCACCAACATTCCTCAAAATATCTTCATGTGTGTTCAACAGAAGAAACTCAACTAGGTTTAAAACAATAGGAGCAAATGATGACACTTTTTATTTTTGGGTGAACTAACCCTTTAAAGTGTATGTAGCAAAAAGCTAGTTGATGTTATTTAAGATTTAAAGCTTTATTTATTTAAACTGCTACACTCATTGTTTTTAAACCAAGCCAGTGGCAATGTTTTTTTTTTTTGAGGCTCGGTCCTGTTAGAAGGGAAAAAATATACACTTCATAGTCCATTTAACAAAGGCATCAGCGGGAGGTCTAATATTGCTTTCACACAGAACTACGTTTCCAGACGCTTCTCAGCTGGAGGTGTTCCCAGAATGCACTGCCAGCATCATTCTTTATTGTAAAAAGCCAAAAACAAAGCAGGACCATAATACAACATGTATTGACTGGCGTGACAATTATAGGTATTTTGAAACCAATTTGATGTGGAAAAATGTTGCACACCTACACCTTTGGAAGGGATTTCTCTTGAATGTAATTGGGTGCAAATTCAACCTGGTTTTGCTGTTGGAAGATATTATTTTAAATGTTTTTTGGATGATAAGGTTAGTAAATGATTGTTTCATTCTCATCATGGTAACATACTGTACATATTTATACTTTGTGGCCATATTAAGGTTTAGTTAAACAGGTGGTTCGCCCAAAAACAGGCCTGGATTAAGAATTCAAAGGCCCCTGGGCACAATGTCTTGTAAGGCCCCCTACAAGGCCGCACCACTTGAATTAAAAAACAAGATTAATAAAATATTTTTTAAATAAAGTTAATCTATAATATTTTGCCCACATTTTTTATAAATGACATAGTACATATATTGATAGTCAACAAAGATTTACCTGATTTTAAAAGCATTTAAAGCACTTAAATTGTAATATAACTAGTGAAAATGAATGGTTTTTAATATACTTGTTCAAATTCAATGAAGCAGTACTGAAAAATGTATATTTAAGGGTATTTTAAATGTATAACTTCTACAAACTTATAATGCATATGATTTGGATATAACACCTGTCAAATCCAATTCTATGAATTTAGGGAATTCTCCTTCCCTAAACTCCAACCTAAAGTGTTTTCAAAAGCACAGATTGACCTGCCCACCCACTTCCCTAAACCCAACAGACAGTGTTTTCAAAAGCAATCCAGAAAAAGAAAAGCCCTCGCCTGTTTTTGACCATGTTTTCAGATTTGACCACATTCTCACCCTGTTATTTACTTATTTAATTTTTTGGCTTCTGTTTTTGTCTTACCTGCTTTATGGAACTTTTCTTCGTCAGACTTGAACCCCATCGTTGTTGTCAGCTCCTCTGTGCCGCTCAAGTCCACCGATGTACATGGAGAGCTAACTGGACAAACTGGTAACAGCGGGAAAGCCATCTACACGGAGGTAAGCAGTCAGCTGGTAATCGCGAAAAGGAACGGCGTCATACCGCACTATAGTGTTCATTTTAAAAACGAAATGCAGCCATATGTATCTCTGGCTACATAATTTGCAATCTCCAGTAAAGGATATAGGGTTACAATTTTAGAATGTGTCTGTGTTGATGAAATCTGTCAATAGAGTAGCCAAAAATAATCTTTTTATTTATGGTCAAACAAGATTATTTTACTTGCACCATTTTGCAGATTATTTAGCTTGTTTTAAGGAAAAACTTCTTTCTGAGAATAAGACTGTTTTTTGCTTGGCTAGAAAATTCTTCTTGTTTTAAGAACTTTTATATATTTGGACTAGAAACAAGAAGATATTCATGGAAGTTGTGGCACTTTTTGATTATAATATAGAATGATTTGACATAATTTGTAACAATAATTCAATCGTTTTTGGTTGAAGTGTTAGTTTTTTTTTTACTATAGTGCTATAAAACACAAACTTCTGCATATATTAACTTTGAGTTGCTCTGCCACAAAAGTAAAAGTGCAGCTCCCATTTTGATCACTCTGTTCCCTTGATCAAAGACTCATGAAAATATAATGGCTGAGGTGCAGAGAGAAATGTCTGAGAGATAGAGCACGCAGGGTCTGGTATTAGAGACATTTATGCATTTACATTTATTAATTTAGCAGATGCTTTTATGCATGTGACAAGAGCAGACAGTTCCTTCAGGAAATTTCACACTGTATGTATTAAACTTTAGCAGTGTGTGACTCGGCTTGAGCTACAGGCGTGATACAGTATCTCATATTGTGGAGAGATGTGTGTATTTTTAGAAGTAAAGCTTGTGAACTGAACAATTATGGAAGGCAATTAAGATCAAAAGTGTAAAATTGTCAACATGTCAACATGAAAATGTTGCTTAAGTATGCACAGTTTAACCATGTTGTGAGGAATTTTTAAAAGGTGATAATATCAGGACATGTACGGCATCCATCATGATTTACATGACATCTGCTGTGTCATATACTCTATCATGTATCCAAATTTGCCATCACATTACATATGCAAATGTGATTTCAAATACAGCAATTTCATAAGCCATTGTGATTACATTGGCAGGGTCAGACTGTGTGTTTGTTGGCAAGTTTAATGCACAGACATGCACAGTTTAACAATGCTGAAAATAATAATACCTGATGCATATGTATATGCTGGTATGCTTACAGTAGTATACCCTTCACAAGTAAATATTGATTGTTATATATGTACAGGGGTTGGACAATGAAACTGAAATGCCTGGTTTTAGACCACAATAATTCATTAGTATAGAGTATTGGCCTCCTTTTGCAGTAAATACAGCATCAATTTGTCTTGGAAATGACAAACACAAGTCCTGCACCATGGTCAGAGGGATTTTGGGCCATTCTTTTTGCAGAATAGTGACCAGGTCCAAAACATCCCAAAGTGGCTCAATAATTTTGATATATGTGCAGGACATGGGAGATGTTCAGCTTCACTTTCATGTTCATCAAACCACTCTGTCACCAGTCTTGCTGTGTGTGTTACTGCATTATCATCCTGATACACGACACCAACTTAAGGATACAATGTTTGAACCACTGGGTGCACATGGTTCTCCAGAATGATTTGGTAGTTTTTGGTAGTGATGCGTAAATCTAGCAGAAATATTAGGCCTAGGGAATTCCATGATATTGCTGCCTAAACTATTACTGATTTATCTCCATGCTTTACTTTGGGCATGCATGCAACAACCTGGGTGGTATTCTTTTTGGGGCTCCTCCACACTGTAACTCTCCAAGATGAGGGGAAGACAGTGAAGATGGACTATTCAGAGAACAATACATGTTTCATTTTGCCCACAGGATTGGCATACAGCAGTTTTACTGGCTGTAAATTGCACACATTTTGTTTAAAGACTTTTGGCCCTCATAGCCTTCCGTTGAAGTATTTTTTGGGCTTGCGTTAGACTAGTATTGAAAATAATATGCAGACACCAAAACAGTATGACCAATTTTTACAAAAAATAAATGAATAAAAGGATAATAAATGTATTAATACTTTAACAACAACAAGAAAAAAATCTTTGAATTAAAAATTAAAGCATTAATAAATGTCCTTTCTTCACTGAAAGCATAAGCAGAAAATGTGTTTCTTCTCTTAGTCATTGTTAAAAACTGAATGGACCACATAAAAAACTACTTATAATTACAACTCAAAGTTAATACTTGTCAGAATTGCTCAAAATCAGCCACTTAGTCTTTTTGACGGGGTCTCCGCATTTCTGTAAACTGCTGATTGGCTGTCTCTACGGCTTGTGTTTGACATAATGGGTTTCTGGGAATTTAGGCCATTTCAAAAGCTTGGTTATGCCTCTGGGGAAATAGAATCAATACCCAATTAAAGTATTACAGGAAATGGAAACTCCATTAAAGTGTTCTTTAAACCTGAAGCTGCAAGATTTAATTTAATTTTTTTGAATGTCCAGGAAAGTGTGGTTTTGGCAGGTTGTATTATGTATACATCACACTTCTTGTCCTGGTTAACACCATCACTTCACCATCTACAGCACTTATTATACACTTTAAAAATGCTCTGTTAGACGCAATTAATTTGTGCATAGCAACATGAAGGAATTAAGTTAACGTATTAGTTTTAGCTAATTTAAGTGTATTGAACCAAAACAATTAAGTTGTTGCAAAAAAAAAATAAAAAAATTGTGTTTTAGCTTATTTTAAATAAGTAGTTTGAACAAACGGGAAACTTTTTTATTTATTTATTTTTTACAGGGGTGTAACAGGGGCCTTAAATGTTAATTTAATGCTATTTTACCAAGACAAAACACTTTCTATAGTTAAAGTACTATCTGCTTGTTAAGTGTGACGTCATGGAAGTGGCTTCCGGGTCCAAGCGCTATGTCAAACTGTATGGGGAGACTCATCAAATAATATAATAAACGTTTACAAAGCGCTGTAATACTTTTGAAAATCACAATCGCAATATATATAACCATGCCTAATATCTGATGGCCAGAAAGTGATTAATTTGTTATAAATTGTAAAAATGTTGATATTTGTGATGCTGCAAGCCCAGATAGTGTTGTGTACACTGTTTGCATATAAAATTCGCTTTTTATGAGCAGAAGTTATCCCCTTGCTCTTCAGTTCGCGATCGCCCCCATCCCCACTTTTAGCTTTTACCAGCAGACATCTTTAAACTTTCATCTTTCATCTCATGAGTGAGAGAGTGGGGGTGACGCAGTAGGTAGTGCTGTCGCCTCACAGCAAGAAGGCCACTGGTTTGAGTCCTGGCTGGGTCAGCTGGCGTTTCTGTGTGGAATTTGCATGTTCTCCCTGCGTTTGCGTGGGTTTCCTCCGGGTGCTCCGGTTTCCCCCACAGTCCAAAGACATGCGGTACAGGTAAACTGGGCTAAATTGTCTGTAGTGCATAAGTGTGTATGGATGTTTCCCAGAGATGGGTTGCAGCTGGAAGGGCATCTGCTGCGTAAAACATGTGCTGGATAGGTTGGCGGTTCATTCCACTGTGGTGACCCGGATTAATAAAGTGACTAAGCCGAAAAGAAAATTAATGAATGAATGAGTTAGAGAGTGATTATGCTGCCTCCCAATGGTGAATGTGGTTGTCATTCATTCATTTTCTTTTCGGCTTAGTCCCTTTATAAATCCAGGGTCGCTACAGCGGAATGAACCGCCAACTTATCCAGCACGTTTTTACGCAGTGGATGCCTTTCAAGCCGCAACCCATCTCTGGGAAACATCCACACACAGTCATTCACACTCATACACTACAGACAATTTAGCTTACCCAATTCACCTGTACCGCATGTCTTTGGACTGCGGGGGAAGCCCACGCGAACGCAGGGAGAACAAACTCTACACAGAAATCCCAACTGACCCAGCCGAGGCTCGAACCAGCGACCTTCTTGCTGTGAGGCGACAGCTCTACCAACTCTGCCACTGAGTTGCCTCAAATGTGGTTGTATTCATGACTATTGGGCAGTTTGGTCATTTATTTCACTAATTGGGGAACCGTTAAACCATCATCTGGTAAACGATTTGAATTTACATGTAGAAAAACTGTTACTGTTCCATTTAGGAGGACACTAAACTCATGCACTACATGGTTGTGTGTGGGTAGTGTGCCATTTGGGATGCAACTTTTGACTTTTTTTACCTATAAAAAGTTTGTTTCTTGGAAAAACTAATGTTTATGTTCAAAGTAAGACAAAAAGTCACAAAAATGTGTAAGTACACAAGAGCAATGTGTTACAAACTGTCCATATCTTTCTCAAAAAATTCCAGGCACCTCAAGATGACCAAGAAAAGACACCTGAAATGAAAAAAAAAGGCTAACAAGCCAATTACTCAAAATGAGCAAGATAATGCATCCGGCATGACTTTATTAATGCCTCTGATTTATCTAATATCCAGGAAATATGGTTGCAAAAAACAACACCCAACATATAAGATGTTAATTTGGAGAATGCAATGAACGTAGAAAGGTCAACAGGTTATGATCAAAGAATATTGTAATGTGCACAGAACCTCCTCCTATATACACCTCGAAATATTGAAGCACCAATATCAACGCAAGCACTTCTTTCTCAATAGCTGAATAAATTACTTGATGCCGATTAAATTACCTTGAAAAGACACTCACTGGTCGCTCCACGCCTGTATCATCTTTTTGCAAAAGCACAGCACCAGCACTTACTTGACTGGCATCCACCTGCAATAAAAATGCTCGATCCCAATGGGGCGCAGTTAACACGGGTGCAGTATTTAAAAGCATTTTTGCATTTTCAAACGCACTCTGACATGCAGAAAACCTATCAACTATTTGTTTCGTTTTCAAAAGATTTAGTGGTGCTATCAATGTTCACTTGCTTTATGTAATTTCTCTTTTATCAGATTAACCAGTTTCTCTTCTGTCAGTGTGGGTAAAAATTATGCGGGTATTACCCATAATAGCCTAAAGGCAAACGCAACTCTTCAAAATACAAAAACTACTCAATCAAGGGGAGGAAAAGAAGTTTGATAAACAGAAAAGCAAAGGTTGCAAACTCAATAGTAATTTAGGAGCTGCCCCACAAAAAAAAAAAAAAAAATCAAATATATCCTACCATCTTTGGTGCACCCACATGCAGCAAAAGTTCTCAAACCCATAACAAAGTTCAACTTTCATTTGAGGTGAATAGCTTTACGTTTTTAATGAGGAGGCTATTCCTTTTCACACATGGTTGTTGCTTTAAATCTGCTATAGGAACAGATGATAAGAGCTATTTTATTGAAGATTTAGTCGTTTAATGACCATTCAGCTTAAATATACCTCTTTGTCTGATGTGCTGTTTGTGTGTGAACGTGTGTAGCATGGAGACAAACTAGCCACCCTCCACTACCTGAAACGCGTGTAACCTCTCATCACGACACCATTAAACCTTCAATCAACACTTTCAAATAACCTTCAACCTCTTCTATGGAAACACGCTCTGTAGAGTATTGTGCTACTGCTGCTGCAAATGCTCCATGCACAAATGAACACGCGCTCATTTCCGGTACACACTTTTCCAAATGGTTATAGTTTAATAGCCAGTTCACAGGTCACACAGATTTGGGACTGAGCCTCAAAACATTTGTGTGATCAGTCTGGATATTAGAGCCATTGTGCAACTAGCGCATCTGCTAATGTGCAAATTATCATAAGACAGAAGAATCGTAGCTAAATATGCTTTAACCTTTAGAAAGGGCAAGCAGAATATGTAGTTACTCAGATTTTATAAACAGTGACTTTGGTGGGAAACAATGACTAATTAAATCACATTAGATTAATGACACTTCCCTAGATGGAGACTCAAATGCCAAGGAGAGACGCATACATTTTTTGATAACAAACAGAAGTATAAACACAAATTAAAAGGATAATTCAGCCAAAACTTAACGTTTGTTTATCATTTATTCACATTTCGCTTTTTCCAAACTGGTTTATTTCTTCTGCTAAACACAAAAGGAGAAATTTTTAATAATGTTGGTAACCATTAGGAATGTTTCCATCCACCTACAGTATGTCGTATAAAAACATGCTTATGGAATATGTGCATGAAAAAACTAACCCAGGCTCATTCTGAAAAAGTACCTCTATATACATTTCTGGAGACCGTGAAATGCGTTTCAGGAGCTACGTATTTATTTTGCAGTTGTGTATGCTTAAATTTCTTTTGCAAGTGCCATTTATGCCTGCTGTTCTCGTGTAAATCCACCAGAGGGTGCTGTCAACTGACGGACTGAATGACTGACCGATCGATTGACACACCCTCTTCCTTAAACCCAACCAATTGGATGTATTGACCCACCCACCCACTTCCCTAAACCCAACCAAAAATTTTCGAAAGCAATCCAGAAAAAGAAAAGCCCTTGTCTGATTTTTACCACGTTTTCAGATTTTACCACATTCTCACCCTGTTATTTACTCTTTGGGTTTATTAGATTTTTTTTCATTCTTATTACCTGCTTTCTGGAACCATTCTTTATTGAACTCCAACCCCCATCATTGTGGTCAACTCCTCTCTGCGTCTCAAGTTCACCGACATGCATGACAGGATAACAGGACAAACTGGTAACAGCGGGAAAGCCGCTCATAGCGAGGTAAGCGGTCAGCTGATAAGCACGAAAAGAAATTACGTCATACCGCCCTGGGGTGCGTTTCCCAAAATCATCGCTAACCAACAAAGGTCGCAAGTTCCGTCGTTACATACATAGTTCGTTGATTCGCCGTTTCCCAAATCCATCATTCCAATGAACATTCGCAAACTGCGTCGCAAACTTGAGCGCTTGAAACTACACCTCTGGAGCTGTAGTTAAAAACATAGTTCTTGGCTGTGTTCTATTCTCACTTAACCCCCCTATGCCCTATTCATTCAGAACATTCCAACATTCAAAGTTAGAATTATAAAAAAAAAAAAAACATTAAGGTAATCTCTCTTAGGTGTAATTTGTTATTAAATTATATTAAAAACAATATAATTTGCATAAAGAAATGATGGGATTGTTCTCTAAAGAAGTTACTCCACCTTGTTTAGAGCAAAATTTTGGGCGTTTTACGCTATAACTAACGTGGTTCAATCGATGGATCTGCGACAGAGAAACTACGAGTTTTGGGAAACACTCGTCACTACATCTTTCTTTTCCCAAAAGATGAATCGTACTATGTTAGTTCAGCTGCGAGTTACGTCGTTGTTTAGGAAACACACCCCTGTACCATTCATTTTAAGAATGAAATGCAGCCATGCGTAGCTCAAGCTACATAATTTGCAGTCTCCAGAAATGTATATAAGGGTACGTTTTCAGAATGAGCCTATGTTGGAAAAAATATATGTGCACAACAGAGTATGATAACTTTTTTATTTGATAAAATAAAATGCATAAACTACAATGAAAACACATTTAGTAAATAAATTAAAGCATTCGCATCAAATGCTGGTGATGGGGCGACATAAATGGAAAATCGAGCAGACCACATTGCACAACATCCGAATGCTGAAAAATGCTTTTCTTAAATTCTTTAGTTTTTTATTAAATCTTCTAGTCCAAATATCTAAAATAATTAAATCAAAAAGCATTTACTACACAAGAAAAACTGTCAAAATTATTGTCTTGTTTTCAGAAAAAAAAATTAATCTTCAAATTCTTCAAAACAAGCTAAATAATCTGCCAGTGGCGAAAGCAAAATAGTCTTATGTCAAAAAGGGAAAAACAAGATTATTTTGCTTACCCCATTGGCAGATTATTTAGCTTGTTTTGAAGAAAAACTCAAAACAACAGACAATTGTTTTATGCTTTATTTGTTTGTTTTTTTCACAGTGTTTTGGTCATTTTAAACTCCCTTAGCCAAAGTCTGTCATCAAAAAGATTTAAAATTATTATTATTATTACCTTCCAGAACTGTCTTGAGCATCGATATTCCCAAAGAGTGTCTTTCGTGTGTCATTGAATTTCGTTTTTATCTTCTGAGGTGCAAGTAATTTATTATATAAGAAAAATGGCCCACTGTGCCTTCTCCTACCGCAGCAAATTCCATTCTTCTTAGATTGAAACGCTGCTTAATTTGCAAATGTTGTATGTGATATTCCAATGCTATCTCACGGCAGTTCGTAACATTTTGATTTAGTGGCTAATTTGTATGATCTCATTTGTACAATTTGCTTATCCCCCAATGACAGTTTGGTTTAGGGGTGAGGTTTGGTGGCACACCTTTTAAAAATCGTACATTTTCATATGACTGAACTCATACGAATTTGTAAGAATTAGCCACTAAACTGACCAATCCGTAAAATAGTTGTTTCTTCATGAGATTTTAGGGTTGTCACCATAAACTGTAAAAGATATGGATGCAGTATCTGTGACGTCACCCATAGGTTTCTGAAAAACGCAAAAGAAGCTACAAGTAGGTGTGGCTGACCGATGCCATTTTGTTCGTGTGTCATCGCACCGACTGGGGATGCCAAAAAAGGGCAAAGAGGCAGAGCTACAGATGCCTGCTAGCATTTTGCTTAGACAGGTTTTTTTTTATAAAAGAACGATTAAAACTTCAATACCTGCGACTCGTTTGTGTTCTGACCAGATGTGCTTGGTTGTAAACTATAGCAATAGTGTTTAATCTTTCAAAAACGCTGTTGTAATACATTGAGCCACTAAACATTGTTCTTATGATGCTTTTCTACAGGAGGAACGTGTTAATTACTTCCAAATACTTTAATATAGTCTGTGTTAGTAAATGCAAGGCTATTTATGAAGTCCAGGCATAACACTGTATGACAGTGTTTCAGATGACTGTTCTATAGCATACAGCTAATCAATCTGTCAGATTTTAGAGTGCATTCAATCGAACAATATAAATGATTTTAAATAAAACAAATACATTTATAGATATGGTATACAAGTATAAAATTTCACTCACCTGGGAAATTGAAGCCACATGAATGGTTTGTGAGCACAATTAAGTGCACACAGCATACCATATCATCTGATGATTGTAAGAAATAATTCAAAAAGACAATTGACTGTGTAAAGCCACATAAAACAAAATAAAAATATGACGTATATACCAAGTTCAGCGGCTAATCAGCCGGAATCAGCTGAGGTGATGTGATAGCGAGCAGCGAGACCTAGCTGTCACTCAAGTGGCCACACCCTTAATTATGCAGACTTAATATAACTTAATATAAATGAAACGGATGAATAAAAAAAAATAATCACCCCCTCACAGTTGTCATGAAGGGTAATATTAGCTATATGTATACAATATGTATATGTGTGTGTATATATATATATATATATATATATATATGTGTGTATATATATATGTATATATATGTGTGTATATATATGTATATATATGTGTGTATATATAT
>CAIGQZ010010775.1:1230448-1248436 GCA_903798205.1 Danio tinwini
ACACACACACACACACACACACACCAATGTCAGTAAATTGAAAGGTATTTAGTTTTTAGGTAATGATGCACAGTAATTTTTAAATACACTCTAAAATTTCTGGTTACACTGGGTCAAATTTGTACAAAAAAAGCAACAGTTGGGTTAAAAAACTGTTTAAATTTAATTTAAATATTAACCAAATGTTGGCATTGTCCATATTTTAGCTTAATTATTAATATTTGAAGTAGTTATAATTAAATGATCTTAACATTTTTCATAAATTGTTCATAATTATAATCATTAATATTATTATAATTTACAAATGCTTTGTCTCATCTGTATATTTCTGTCTTCTTATGTTTTATGTGAATTTTAAATTACAATCGTTTTGCAAATGTTCTGGCAAGTTTCTGTAAAAATGCTCAATTCATTTTATTAATATTTTTTTTTATTATAATTTTTCTAACTAATAGCTAGTTTGTTTTCATTACACAAAAGTGTTGTGCTCAAACAAGGTTAATTTGGGTCCCCGTTGGAATGAAGATGAATTTTCTGGAGAGATGCCAAAGTCCTGACCCACTTTTTTGTCCACGGGCAGAGACTGGCCTGAAGGCAGGGAATATTGATCCAGCATTCCACTGATGAGCAACACACATAAACACAGTGTGCGTTCACTACTTTAAACTAACCTAGAAACCCAAAGGACAAGCGTGCAGAGATGGTCCAGACAGTGCCCTCATGGAAACAATCATAACACACGCTGAATTATCAGTTTGCAGATGTGGAAAGCAGAAGTTCATTGTCCTGTACTATATCTGGATCCATTGTCTGCTTTACTGCTATTATATCCAAGCCTATTATCAGATGCCAAAAGGGAACCACTAAATAATATATGCTCACAGTGTGCTGTCATATTAATGAACATTTTATTCAGATGTTTATATTCAGATGGTAAAACAATCATTTTTTTGTAAATAATAAACTATGGTTCATAAATGCTTTAAGTATCGTTCATACTTAGTTCATGTGCACTGAGTGTTGTTATCACAACATATGTTTTTATGTAAGATGAAAAATGGTGAGTTGTTTTCATCCAGTGCTGGGTCAATTATGAACAAACCCAACAGCTGGCTTAAACGTTAATAAAAATAATTGTACAGTGGGGCAAATAAGTATTGAACACAACACCATTTTCCTCAGAAAACATATTTCTAAAGGTGCTGCTGACCTGAAATTTGCACCTAATGTTGGTAACAACCAGAGACGTATAGTAACGAAGTGGAACTACTTCACTACTGTACTTAAGTATTAAAGGGCACCTATGGTGAAAAATCTACTTTTCAAGCTGTTTGGACAGACATATGTGTATGTATGGTGTATAGACCGTCATATTGGGGTGATATAAACACACTCAGCCCTTTTTTTTTTTCAATTTAACAACATAAAAACGGTGGACCAATTGGAGCGGTTTTCAGACCGACCGCAACTTGACGTAGGAGTGCGGTCCCCCCGCCCACCGAATTGATTGACAGCTGCGTATTAACATGTCTCCATAGTAACGTGTGTAATCATATCAAACAGACACAGGACCAGGACGTGAGCAAACTAAGCAACCATAAATAAAAGGTCTGTTCAGTTTGCTAGGATCATCAATCATCATCAAATGTGATCAAGAGTGAGTTTTACAAGTTTAAAATGTTTTAAAACAGCGCATGTGTGTAATGAATTACAGCCATTTACTTCATCAACACAGCCGCGTGTCAGAACAATCATAAAAGACGCTTCAATCCCGGTTTGTGGACGTTAAATCAGGTTTATTTTGTACATTAACATAACAGATATCCATACAGCAGTAGATATTAACCTGTATTCTGTCACATTTGCGTGCAAAAACAGTGCAAAGCTAAACGCGCGCTGTCTGTGTCTGTGTCTGTGTGTGTGTGTGTGTGTGTGTGTGTGTGTATTTATGTATGTGCGTGAACTTTGTAACGACATTGTGTGTGACTCATCCTGCAACTCCACAACATGCATGAAATACTCATTGGTAAAGCTCTTACTTGTTGTTTTTCCTCACAAATGTTATGTGAGATCTTATTCCTTCGTGTTTGTCTGTTGTCTGACGCAGCCGAGGGAGCCGCTGCCAGGCACGTGGAAACGGTGGGCGTGAAGGACTAGCCTTAAAGGCGCAGTACACAAAAACAGCTAGCTTCTGCTAAATGCTACAAAAAAGAAACTTATAAAAGGTATAATAAAAAATCTGATGGGTGTTTTTAGATGAAACTTTACAGACACATTCTGGAGACACAAAAGACTTATATTAAATCTGGAAAAAGTGGTAACCTATGTGCCCTTTAAGTAAAACCACTGTCCATTGAGTCAATCCCCGTTTCCTTTTCTACGATGCGTTCAAAATGATGAACACATTCTCTCATTGACTGCGTGATTGATTGTGACTACTTTAACTTTAGCTCAGCAATTTATTTTTTAATAACTAATTAATTTAACTAAAAATTAATTTGTTACATTTTTCCAAAAAGTAACTCATACTTTACTAGTTACTTACAGTAGAAAAGTAATATTATTATGCAACTCACATTACTTGTAATGCATTACCCCCAACATTGGTCATTAAATAAAAAAAATTGATCTACTTTTTCTGAACTAAACTGATGAAAAAAAAAAATCTTACAATAAATTATTTTTTTGTTGTTTTATTATGTGAAGCTTAATGAATAAATATATGGTTTGAAGGATATTACAAAAATATAAAGATTTAGAAGATGATTAGTTAATTAGTAATTTATTAATTACTATTTATGAATACTATAATAATACTGTGATTCTTAGTTCTTGTGAGTTTTTTTTTTATGTGTGTGTATCGATGGCACATTGTACGGTTTAGATGTTTGTGTCTATACTGTAAAAATGTTGGGTTCCACACGATTCCACATGTTGTCCTAACAAAAATCAATTAATTTAACTTAATTGTTTTTACAAATTTAAATGGGGGCAGCATGGTGGCTCAGTGGTTAGCACTGTCACCTCACAGCAAGAAAGTCACTGGTTCAATTGGCATTTCTATGTGGAGTTTGCATGTTCTCTGTGTTCATGTGGGTTTCCTCCTGGTGCTTCGGTTTCCCCCACAGTCCAAAGACATGCGCTAAAGGTGAATTGAATAAACTAAATTGGACGTACTGTGCAAGGGTGCTGGGGCGCCGCTGGCCGGTACAGGCCCTATGACAACATTTTCATTCTGAAGAGTGGGTGGGGGGGTTATGGGAAGGTGTTTGTGTCGCAGACATAAGTGAAGGCATTAGGCTTTGTTGATGTGTCGAGAATGATAGGTGGGGGGTGGAGCTCGTTGGAGATATGCAGATGTGTCGTAGACGAAATTGAATAATGGGAGGGTAGATATATGGATGTGTGATGTGTTGCTGACAAAATTGAAGAGGGGGGGGGGCATGATAGTATCTCTAGGAGCCCCAAAAATGCATGGGCCTTTAGAAATTAATACAACCCAGTGGTGGGTTGGTGACCCCTGATAAATAAAGAGACTAAGCCCAAAGAAAATGAATGAACGCATTTAAGTGGATTTAACATAAAACAATTTAGTTGTCCCCCGAAAAACTCAAGAATTGTGTTAATTCAGCTCAGTAGTTTGAACAAGCATCTAAAATCATTTTGTGAGTGTGTTAATCATATATTCACATTTGTATTTTTACATTTTTATTCTTATTATTGGCTTTTATTTTCATCATAAGCCACATTTTCCACATGGGTTCTGTTGGCTTGATCTCTCAGTGCTGATGATTTCAGATTCGAATATTATTGTGGCGACATTTGTTCCCCAAAACAAGGCAAAAACCAGACCCAAACACTCACTCTTGCAGATTATTTTGACTGTGTTCTCTGTGAAATTCATTTGAAAATGATCAAAGCATCCAAACACAGGAAATAAGGGCCAAATATCCTGGATTGGTTTAAATATAGCTCTTATTACCCAGCCTTTGGGTTAAGGAAAATGGGTTGTGTTGGCTGAGGCCAGAAAGGAGAGAGATCTCATTTGGTATTCTCGTCGATTCCCCTGTATATTTGTCTGGAACAATCAGGTGATTACGGCAGCAGAGCTGGATGGCAAATCAATGGCATGCCTTTCTCTGTTGTTTCTTTTCTCAACATCTCATCATGCAGGCCAGAGTCAGTTCAGACACACCGAACATACAATGCTGCGTGTGAAAGGTTAACAGAGCACAGGTCAACATTAATTAGATTGCTTAAAAATGTCAGCAGAGAGCAGAATAGTTAAAACTGCAGAAGCGCATTACTCATCCAAAAATGACAATTATGCCATTCACTCGACCATTGTAATGATTTATAAAAACATTCGATCTAAATAGAGTTGCCTAGATCGATTTCTAATCTTTTGAAGCAGGGTATAGATCATGTTGTGTGAGAAACATACTAAAATAAGTGTGCTGGGAAAATAAAACAAAAGTTCTAATGGTTTCTGCAACAAATACCATTAAAAACAATAGAAACCATCATTTTCTACTGTGACACATTCCATTAGGATTTCACATACCACCATTAGAAGGCAAAACTGACCAGTAGACACCGAAAAGTCCATTAAAGTTTCAATTGTGACCATTGAAATCATTACAAGTGTTTGTTTTTTTTTCACTCTCTCTAACAGTTTAGTCCATTGTAGTTCAAATACGACACATTATAGTTAACGTTTGTTAGGTTGGAGAGCTCCTAAATGTCCTATCTTTCACTAATATTTTATAATGTATTTATATTTTACCTGTTTTCATTGTGTATCTCTCTCTGCTGTTGAATATGACACTGCTAATGAGTTTTCAATGAGATGACAGTTAAAAATTTGAGTTTGCAGCTTATAATGGATGTGATGCATTAAAAGTGTTTACCGCAAACAAAGGTAAAAGCATCTTTACAGTAAATTGAGCTGTCCTTTTTGTATACACCCTAAAGCAACCTGGCTGGTGTTGTTACCAAATGATTAGAATAAGCCTAATTTGCCTTTGTGAATTAAAGATTCACAGCACTCAGTCTCTGAAGTCAACTATTTTTAGTCAATAGGCCAAAACACAATGTACCCGTCTAAAACACTGTCGTGATTTACAGTATTAAAAAAAGCATTAGCATCATAATTTATCTTTATGTGGATGTAAAAACATACACATACAGTACATCTGTAAGGCACACATAACCAGTATTTGGTCTAAATCATGAGCGTGCCTTGGAACAAACAAACAATATAAATAAAAAAATATATATGCATATATTCATATACATGTAGATATTAAATATGTCATGGGATGTCACTTTTCACTCCGGTAAAAGTATTCAAAAGTGAAAGTAAAACCATTCAAAAGGGTTGTTTTGTCAAGTTTACCATGCTCTTTTAGCTTAATTAGACGTTGTTTATCATGTTTACAGTAATGTTACATGAGAACATTGTATTAGCCTACTAGCTAGCTGACCGCTAGCTCTCTGCAGCTGTCACATGGTCGCCCACTAAAGCTTAAGCAGTCAGTCAGTACCTGGAGGGGAGACCATATTGGAAAGCTTGCTGCAGGAAGGGGTGTTAGGACCCACACAGACGGCAGGTTGAGCACTCCCTGCTGGTCTCACTAACACATTGATGGGGATTCTATACTGCTCAATAATTGCTGTCTTTTGAAGGAGACTCTGTGGTCCTTAAAAAAAAAACCAGAATGTCCTTCGAAAAAGAGTAGGGATTTAACCCCGGCATCCTAGCAAAATTTGCCCACTGTCTGTCATGGCTTGCTAACCATACCCATATCATATTTGGCTTTATCAGTCTGTCCCATCTCCACTAATCAGCTGATGTGCGGTCTGGCGCAATATGGCTGTTGTCTAGTAATCCAGGTGGATGCTGCACACTGGTGGTGGATGAGATTTCCTCCTCAAAAAAAATTTAGTAAAGCGCTTTGAGTGTCCAAAAAAGCACTATATAAATGTAAGGAATTATTATTATTACTGTATAGGCAGCAAATGAAACAAAACACAACGTCACATCATTTGAAATGAATAAGCAGTGTCTCAAGGTCTATATGAACAAAGCATCTGGCTGCTTTGCACCACAGCGCCCCCATACCTCGATGCTCATGACAAGAATAGCATGGAAAGTTATCCTTTGGGATGTAAATCGCCGTCATGCATGAATGAATGATATTTTTGCACTTCTACACTCAAAAATATTCCATGATCACATTACACATGACTGAAACAGCACGTCAAAAACATTTTGTGAATATTTTTGAGACCATGGGCCCTATCATACACCCATTGCAATAAGGCACAAGACGCAATCTGTTGCTATTTTCAAACCTATGCAATCCTAATTTCCTCATTTTGCACGGCCTAGAAAGGTGTGCTAAGGTACATGGCTATACTGTACATGCGCAATAGACCAGCTGAAGGGGGGGGGGTTGCTTTTTCAGTTTATTCATAACAACTTGATTTTGTAGAATTAGTAGTAATATTATTTATTATATGCATATTTATATTTGTATTTAAAACAAGTTTCGATTTGTCCACCTGTCAGGTTTTGGACCATATGGGGCATAGGACGTGTGTTTGGATATAACTATTTTTGACCACACTTCATTATTATTATTGTTCATTTATTCGTTTGCTGGAAATTAGAACTGAATTTAGAAATACCTTTGAAACAAATATTTGCGTTAACAAATGTAATTAAATATGTAGGCTAATGGATGACTTTAGTGGAGTGAGTTTCCATTGTTTCCTTATCCTCGAAAGTGAAGAAGAGTAAAAGTGAAAGAAAGAGAAAGTAAAGAGGTCGAATAGAGGAGGCTTGTTCTTTATCCCCGAGCTGCAGATGGCCTGTTTAACTGTTTTTTTGCTAGTGAAGCGTTCAGTTTTTCTATTTACAAAGTCTGACATGTAAATAGCACATGCGCCATGGCGCGACGCAACTGACTCTTAAGGGGAATGGGAGATGAGTCTTTGATTGGTTTAATGCACGTTATGCTCAAAACACACCCATAACTCATTAAGAGAATAAGCACAACGTCGCGGCGCAAACAGTATTTTTCCATCCTCAAAATAGCAACTGGATTCGGACACACCCTTAATGCTTTTACATCATGCTCTTTAGGCTTTGCACCTAGATCGTTAAAATAGAGCCATGTCCCCATGTCATAATTGGGGTAGCCGAGCTCTCCCCCTAGCTCCTCCATAGTGTGCATGTCTTTTATACGGACTATTTTTTTTTTTGGATTCCGATATTTTCTGTAAATGGGGTCTTGTCTAGTAAGTGCATTTCAATGGGCTCTTAAAAAAAAACGAAGGTCTGTATACGTTCATCTTCATTTTTCACTTCAAAGCCATAACCTAACGCCTGCTAATATACCAATACATTACGTAAATGGCAGACTAGAGATGTTTAATAACTTCATCTGAATACAGCGCGCCAGGGAGTCTTCAATCAGCAGGCCAGCGCTGACATTTAAACAGGCACCTGAGCAAATTAAACCCGGAGAAGGTTAAGCTCTGTTAACACCATCGCAATGTCAAAAAATCCCGCATAAAGTTACTTTCCCATGCCTCCTTTATTTGAGGTGGGATTGAGTGTGATGGCTCCCAAAGCCAGGAGAGCTCTCATACTGTGCTCTGTCTGAAACGAATTATCTACTTTTAGCTTAGCAGGATTTGTAGACAGAGAGAACAGCAAGAGAAATGGGATACTGTCAGCATGACCCCTTGGGGAGGGTTGTGAATTTGGTGCACTGTCGTCCCTTTATGTTTCTCAGAAGGCCTGGACGCGATGAAGACTTTACTTTATAGGCGTTTCTGACAAGGTAATGGTGCAGGAAAGTTATTCCATCTAGATGGCGCAAAGTTATAGGTTGTTTCAGCTAGAGCACTGCTGTCAGGTCTTTCTAAGCAAAGCGTTCACATGTGAAATGGATAATTTTGGGTTATCATTTTTAACCCCGGGTTATCTTGTTCCTTGCACATTTTAGGGATCTGGCAGATGCATTAAGGTGGTTTTAGGCTATTTTATTTCTGGTATGCTCTTCCTCTGAAATCAAACCAAAGTTGAGCTTTGGTGTTGGTGACACTAGCTATAGTTGAGCTGTGTGCATGTTCATATCTGGTCCATACCTGGGTTATTAATCCTGGTTTTGAAATGTCATACTGTTCATTGGCTTAGTTGATTGACTGTGTTTATATCTTTGATTGGACAAAGCACAACACAAGCATGCAATTTGTGTAAATAACTCCATCTGTGTTGACACAGAAATCCGCCATTATTATCTGCTTGCTTTATTTATTATTTTAAAGAAGTGTGTCATTTATAAACATAAAACATAAAAATGTTGAAAGATTATAATTGTTTTATATATTAATAAAAAAAATGGTGAGCAATACTAACCTTTTTTGCAAAATTAAAGGAAAAAATAAATAACTTTGTTACTGGCATTTCACTCAGATGCCTAAAACTAAAACGACAAAGCTGATAAATCAATTTAGAGACATTTAAGCCCCTTAAAAAGTATTTTAAAAATGTTAAATGCTTTTTTACAAGCTATTACATTTTGTATCAGTATGCTAAAGTTTGCCTGAATTTAATCTGCGACTATTAAGATGCTGTGTAGTTGATAGCCCCTTTCACACAGTGATACCAGTAAATATCCGGAAAATTACTGGAATGGCTTGATAAATTCAAAAAGGCACTGTTCACACAGGCAAGAAAATTCCAGAATTTTTTCGCAAAAGACCATTGACACACCCATGCCAAAATACCGGTAAATTCTGACATCATGAACCAGAAATAAGCTCTAAACGGCTGCGATTGCATTTCAAGAGTTCCCACTTAGATATGCTTAGCATTAATAGCAGGTTTGGCATGCTGTCTCTGGAGAGAACCCTGAGATACTTGAGCCCAAGGCTCCTGCCATGGTCAATAAGCATATAAAGGGATCCAAGATCAGGTAGGTCTCGAAAGCTCCCCTTAGAAAAGGGAGAACAAGGAGGAGATGGGGTGGAAGGGGGGATTCTTCCAAAACGAAGATAGAGTAGTAGGGAAAATGCGATCCATTTATTGTAAGCTTTGATCACTCTGATTGGATTATTACTGATTACAGATGAGCGACCAGTCATGCTCAATCATATCACGTGCTCCTCTCTAAATTAGTTTATAAAACTTCACTTGTAAACTTTTGACTACATTACAAACTCTGTGGTTGGATAAGTATTGTGAACACCTTCAATGAAAACATGAGGAATGAGGATGTGCAGATGTGAATGCGTCTGAATGTTCTGATTTGGCTGGAGTAGATGTCTCACGTCAACGCATTCTTTACATATAGATATAGAATGCGCTCTTTCCGGCAATCTTCCTTCTGCATTCACACAGTGCAGCATTCTGGCAAATTACCGGTAATGTTACAACTTCTCTTTCCTGGAAAAATTGCCAGAACTAATTAACCGGTATGTTCAAAAAGGGCCTGTTCACACATACAGACCTTTCAGGAAAATTGCCTGTAATTTTTTCAGAAAGGTCTGTATGTGAGAAAGGGGCTCATGAAATCGATAAAATCCTGCTGGATTTGACATCACACTGCTTTGTTTACTGCAGTAACCAAGGCAACACAGTTATTCCTGCTGTCGTAGGCGCCACCTGCTGGATTAGAATTTGTATTCAGTATATGAATAATGTTATAGTTTAGGATTGGTTTCTTACAATCAGTATTTAGTAAATGTATTAGGTTAAATTGTGGCCAATGTTACCGTTGAAACCTAAAGTGGCAATGAGGTGTTAAAATGTATGGAAAGGTCTTAAATAATTTCACTCTCTGATTCCTGTATATACCCTGTAAATCATTATTTGTTGTTTGATATCCAGGGAATGTGTGTGTTGACTTCAATTATTCCTATAGTGTTTTTTACAATGTATATTGTGTCAAAGCAGCTTTAAAATAGATGGTTCTAGTAAATTAAATATACAGATAATCAAAGTATAATTTGAATTGTTGTTTTTTTTTCCTTTAGTTTGTTACATTCTGGAAATTAATGTTGCCGAACTGCTTGCTAAAGCCTTATGAGTGTGAAATGTTACATAACCCATGGGTTCAATTCTGGGATGAAAAGTGCAAGTATCAAAATGCACCTTTTATGAAAATTATGCCAAAATTGTCTGTGTAAACAGCAAAAAATGCACCATTCACGAAAAACTGTGATGCTATGCTCATTTAGATTACATGTTCAGTCTATAGCAGAGGTGCCCACACTTTTTTCTATAAAGGGCCTAAAACCAAACTTGATTGAGGGCTGTGGGCCGAATACATACCAAACTGTATTACATGAAATTTACCAAGGGGAATTTCCTCATTTATTCGATAATTTTTTTTTTTTTTAAGACTAGAAAAAACATTTTTAACATTTTATAATGAGCTTATTACAGTAAAAGCATAAACAATTCCATCTGTACCACAATAGAGTTTAATGTTGAATACACCAGTGGAGCTGCACATGCCTTTACTTTGATAAAGATGTCAGATATACTCTACATCAAGTGACAGTATTTACATTTTAAAAGTTGCCTTTTCTTGTAGCTCAGCAATAAAACTAAGAAACAAAAGATTATGTGAAGTTCAAATTGACAAATTCTGTCAAAGGTACCCAACCACCAACATTCTCCCTCTTCCCTTTTCAGATGGCGGGCCAAATCAAAGGTTACCATGGGCCAACATTGGCCCACGGGCCCTACTTTGGGCATCTCTAGTCTATAGAGATGCACAAGTTCTTGACCCCAAAAACAACAGTGGCAGACTAGAGAACCACATGTTGTGTGCAGACACAAAAGCTGGCTTTCCATCCTAATGTGTAGTGAATCTCTTCAAAATGTGTAAGACAAAATCCCAAATGTAAATTAGGTTCATTGCCATCAAGTTGTTAGAGCAGCTGACTAGAGTATTGGTAACCAAATTAACCAACAGTAAGTAATGCAAACAAAGTCAAAGGGGGTGTTACATAAGATATGAGAAAATATGAGTTTATTTTGCAAATGCGTTTTCATCTTCCATTATTCACATAGTTTATTTGCACTCATTACATTATTCGCTAAATATTTGCCATTTCTATTACTCGTTTCTCATGCGATTTTAAATGCGCATTAACACAGATGGGATTTGATACCCAGCTATAGTGTTGTTTTACAGGACGCTTTATGCAGTAATTTTTGTCATTTGTACACAGAACTTAAAATAAAATATTGCAAAAAAATACATTCAACGTATCAATGTTGTGTAAACAAACAATTTCCCTCAAATGAAACTGCCGGTTGAAAATTGAAAAAAAACTAACAGAAAATATATTAAGCAACATAATTGCCTTGCCTTGTCCACAAAACAGATGCTTTAGCATTACGTTACTACAGAAACATAAACATAATTTGCCCAAAACTGAGCAAAACTTATACTGTCACGCTGATGAATGATGCAATTAAACATTGGCATCTCAAACTCACAACATCCAATTCACCCTCTGCATTTCAGAGGTTCATTACATGCTGTAGATTTAATGCCATTCCTAACTAAGATATCCACGCAAGCATTTCCTTCCGGCCGTGTTCCTAAATTGTAAGAAAATGAGCCAGAAAAATCAATAGGTGAAGTAATTTCACTTTAGTGACTTCCAATCAAACACCAACCCAAACAAAAACACTCAAGCACCCCCCACCCCCCTAACGCATGAGCCATGATATCACTTGTCTCCTGAATAAAACATGCGTCCCATTTAGATTCACTTGGCTTCATCTCGGGGAGAGGGAAATCAGGCCCAGTGGGACAGAGAAAAGTAGCGACGTCTAGAAATAGTGTTGACACAAAGAATTGACTTATTCGTGGATAATTATGTCAATTATACATCACTGCTTCCTCTTTAGCTCAATAGCTGGTGATGAAGACGTCGAGGCTGAATCCGAAAGTCTCCACTTGAGAAAGTTAAGTTCAGAATCACGAACCACAGCACCTGCCATATGACGGCACTCCTCTCAATATGCTAATTAAGGAGACAAAAAGTTCAGACTTGACAAGTAGAGCACTTCTCTGTCACATATGCTGGAGGATATATAGAAGAGATTATTAATGCAAGCGCACACATCCCGGCTGTACTTGCCCAGACGTGTCCCTCTCTCTAAACTTTTAGAGAAGCAACTTTGATATCAGCCGTGTTTATATCGGGTGAGTGGGCTACCATAATTTTCCTGGCCGGATCAATAATATTAATCAAAAAAAAATGAACCGGGCTATGTTTGGACAACCAGAAACCCGATAAGCAAGGCTGCACCTGTGTTTCCGCACACAGATTCTCGGCTCTGCGCTTGTCGCTTTCCTTTATCCACCCGGAAGGTTTTCGTGTGTGTGACACGTATTGACGTTTCCCCATGCATACTGTCACCGTGATAGATTTTCAGTCCTTTGCCATAACTCTCCGCAGTCTTGAACCTCCCTGTTTCCATCAGTCTGTCTTTCTTTCACACACACACATGGATTGATCCGACACGTGCAAGAGTAGCGAATGTAGTCAATCAGTGCATCCTATCATTGAATAACAAAGTCTAGCAAGTACGACTATTCCCACTCAGCATGAATAATTAATAATGGCTACTCTTATGGACACAAGCTTTATATTTTCTTTCTTTATACTATATTCGCAGTATGATCGGCCTCTGGGCACAGCAGGATTTTTTTTAACACACACACCGCCATCAACAAACCAAATGCACTGCAGGCTCCAGAACAAATATCTTGTTTGATGTAAATCCTTAATTAGCAGACACTATACAGTTCTTGCTTCCAGCTAACTGTATCACAGGCTATATTTCAAAAAAAGTTGTTAAGGTTTTTTATTGTGCTGCTTTCATAAAGGCACAGTATTATCAATGAGTAAGAAGAGTATTGGCCAAATGCATCTAGAAGAAATTGAAAATGCTTATTTAAAGGTTGCTCAGTGAAGAGAAACGCTCCTGCGGAGTTATGTAAGGATATGCCACATAATTGTGATTGAGGGGGGGTCTAACGGAAATATTTGGATAATGTGAAATCAAAATCAATACAAATACATTAATGTATATATCTAAACCGCCAATTATGGCAGCAACTTTAAGCATGTGGATATGGTCAAGAAGCTAAGCATTAGATTGGGGATTAAAGATGATTTTGAACATGATGGGACGTGGCTGTTTGTGTTACTGTACATGTACAGTCGATCATAATGTCCCAGAATGCATTATACAGCAGTGGTCCCCAGCTTTTTTTTTTTTTTTATCACTGCGGGCTGGTCAACGTTTGACAATTTTACCGCAGACTAGGAGAAGAGTGTGGGTATACGTAGCTTGTATACATGGGCCACCAACAACCATTTACTTAGAGGATGACAAGCTGAAAAACATTGCAACTCTGATTCAAGTTTTATTTATGGAGACAATTAAAAGGCACTGCAGGGTTTGGGTGTTCTGGGTTTGTCTGATATAATTAGTCTACAGAAATGTGTACATTACATACAAAGTTTAAAGCTGATCAGTCAGTTCTTGTCACATGACTCGCGGTGCCCTTGTGGCAGTTAAGATGTTTTCAACTTGGTGTGTGCTCCCAAGATGCGTGCAAACTGCTCGCCTCCATTATAAATAACTAACTTGCATGTGGAAAAGACACGATATGACCCCTAAGGCCGCCGTCATTTGCAATCTCCAGCAGTTGGTTATTTTTTGGCACAGACATGCTGCATTTACCTGATTTGTTGACACATGGGTTGCGGATCCATTCCTTGGCAGTTCAGGGGTTCTTCACTGGGCCTTTTCCCCTTTGCAAAGAAACTTTCCAAAGATGTCTGCTTCTTATTTTGCTAGCTTGTGGGTTAAATTTTAGTGCTTAGGTGACTGAGATGTGACCAAGAGATTATGGTCATTTTTTCAGAAAAAAAAGTTTTGTTTTTTTTCTAAATTAAAGATCGTTCAGACTCAGAAAATAAATAAAACGAAAATAATTAATTATTTCTTGTGCGGCCTGGTACCTACTGATCCAAGGACTAGTACTGGTCCACAGCCTGGGCGTTGAGGTTGACTGTTGTATAGTAAACTGCATACTCAGTACAGAACTTTTGAGTTTACTGTAATAATACTGTGACAATAAAGTGGCATCAATCAAAGGTACACTGTGGGGTACCACAAGGCTCAATTCTTGGTCCCTTGATTTTTACATTTTATATATGCTACTGCTAAGCAATATCATCATGGAGTTATTTTAAGAGAAATTTGATAGCAACCTGTCATTCATAGGCCACATCTTAAGCGTCAAAAAACAGCATCTCGCAAGAACACAAAACACATCAAGCCTTCATGTATATGAGCTAGAGTAGCAGAAATGGCTACTTCTACCATCTAATAACAGAAGACTGAGGCGACATTTTACACATGCTTACCAACACTGTACAATAAAAGACTTGAAACAGCTTTCCCAGCCTGATGAGTCTCAAATTGAATGGTATAGGGTCAGAATTTGGTGTAAAAAAAAAAAAAAAACATGAAAGCATGGATCCATCCTGCGTTATATTAGTAGTTCAGGCTGAATTGGGGATGTTTTGCTGTGTGAAGGATATTTTCTTGGCTCACTTTGGGCCCATAGTACAGCTGAACATTATTAAACCATTTTACTGCTGAAGAATAGTACTGTTGCTGACCATGTCTATCCCTTTATAAGCATAGTCGCAGTGTACTCTTCTTGTGAAGGCTACTTCTAGCAGGATAACACACCATGCCACAAATCTCAGATCATCTCAAACTTTCTTACTGAGCATGACAGTAAGTTCACTAAACTTCAGTGGCCTTTACAGTCACCAGTCTCAATCCAACAGTACCTTTGGGATGTGCTGGAATGGGAAATTCACATGATGGATATGCAGCCAAAAAACTTAATCAGCAGTAAAGTATTAGTTCACCTAAGAATTTTTTTTTTTATTACTTATCCTTATTTTAGGTTAAATCTGAGAGCACCCTTATCCTTCATAGACAGCAAAGTTGCTGACTTGTTCAAAGTACCAAAAAATAATCAAAAACATTACTTTATTCACAGTTTCTTCTCCTGTGTCAGTATAGGGTGCATGTTCATGTCTCATTTGGCTGCACCAGATGCGCCTGTGCTTTGTTTCAAACTAAAGAAATTGTATGTGGGCATCTGGGGTATAGCAGTGCACAATGCTCATGAATATGCACCCTATACTGACACTTAGGAGAAAAAAAACAGTTATTAACTGTTATTTTTCTGTTACTAGCCATTATTCTAGTTTTATGTGCATAAAAATTCCCAAAGATGTTTTGCTGTCTATCCAGGGTTTTGAACAAGAAGAAGGTAATTAATTAATAACAGAATTTTCATTTTTGGCTTAAAAAGCACCTATTTTAGCTGCTTTTCAAGACATAAGAAAAGTCTTATGTGTCTCCAGAATGTGTCTGTAAAGTTCAAAACACCCTTCAAATTGTTTATTATACCTTTCAGAAGTTTGTAATTTTCAGCATCTTGTAGCTGTTTTTGTTACCTGTGCCTTTAATGCTAGTTCTCCCCACCCAATGTTTCGATGTGCCTATCAGAGTGTCATCTGCTGTGTCAGATAAACAGCACAGTGACAGACATGAAGTAGATCTTACAAAATGTTTGTGAGAAATACAGTCAGAACTTTCCGAATGATTATTGATGGATTTGTTATAGAATTGATTCAAGCCTTTCTGCAACAATGAGTCACACACAATGTCGAAATAAAGTTCACGCAGACACACACACACACACACACACACACACACGCACACACAGCGGACACACAAACAGCATGCGCGTTTAACTTTGCACTGTTTTTGCATGGTAAATGTGTCAGGATACATGTTATTATACTCTGCTGTACGGATATCCATTACGTTAGTGTACAAAATAAACCAGATTTAATGTCCACAAACCAGGATCAAAGCGTCTACTTTTATAATTGTACTGGCGTGGGACTGTGGTGATAAAAACAATAAAACCACTGAAATTCATTACAAACACATTTTTAAAAACATTTTAAACTTGTAAAACTTGTCTGTCAATCAACTCAGTGGGCGGGAAAACTGCACTCCTACATCACCTTGCAGTGGGCCTCAAAATGGGAGGGATTGGATCCTTTTTGAACGTGAGGAAATAAAAAAAAGACTTATTGTCTTTATATCACCCCATATGACTATGGAAACATGCCTACACACAGTTCTGTCCAAACAGCTTCCAAAAGATAATTTTCATCATAGGTACCCTTTAACTAACCCTTTAAATTGTTTTAAATGTTGCCATGTCATTATATCCTTGTCAATGATGAACTAAATCAGTTCTGAAGACAAAGGTGGTCTAACCTGGTTTTAGTGAAAGATGACTAGTGAACGTAAAAAGTGGCGTACAGAGGAGACATAATGACCCACAAAAAGCTCATGAAACACGTTGACAACAATCAGTTGTTAATATTTAACTGGTTCTCCCTTGTATTTAATTAGCAGCCATTCCCGTAGGCATATACATGTACAATTAGCAATTGAAAAGCTATCGGTTGAATTTGCGTAGGATCGAGTCTACTGAGGTTACAGCCCCGACGTGACGTCACGCTTTGTTGAAGGATTTCTCCGAGGACTCTAGTCAAATCCACCCTTCTCAGCTGCTCTTTGAGAATTTTCTGAATGCGTCTTATTGTTCTCTGTCATTTCCTTCGCTAGTTTCATTTTGAAAGGACTCCACACAGAGGAAGAGCAGCTCGCGGGGAAATGACGAATTGCCGCGGCCCTCGAGAGCACAGAAATTAGCGGCGCTGAATGTAAATTACCGCCATTGTAAATGATGACAGAGGCGAGGCGACACCTAGATAATATTTTTCTACTGTTCTCCCTTCAGCTATTGAGACGGAATAATGGAATCAGAGGTATTGTTTCGCTGGTGCTTAGAAGCACAGCTTTGGTCTGTTCATCAGCTCAGTGATATTGAGAACTTGTTTATTCAATCCACCTCAGAGTGTTACTTCTCTTTTCTTTTCCAACTCTTTTGAAAAAAACAATTATCCAGGTTGCAGCTCAAAGTTATTCTGAGGAAAGCTAGTGAATTGAAAACGTTTTAGTTGGATGTATGGACTCTTCTGCAAATGAAAAGCAATTTTCATTGACTTTCAGCTGTAAGATTCTGTCCTGTATAACAGCGCCACCTGGTGACATATTTTATATTTTGCATATTGAAGCGTCGTCGTTTTTTTCCTCCTCCATATAATACCATTTCAAACCATTAGAAGTCATGTATCCGTCAGATTTCCCATTACGTTTTGGATTTGACACAGACTCTTTCTAGGTATTATTTGCACTGTACAAATGTAAGCCTTTTACGGTTAATTTTAGAAGGAATACAGCTGAGGATGGGGGAGAGTGGGGACGGTTGCAACATGGGGCAATTGCAACAAGATTATTCCTCCATTCAGGAATGAGCTAGAGTGATGACATTCATAATTTCATACTACATAGTCTCAGTTAGACCCTCCTTCAATCTGAGAGAAATCAGTGACCATTCCTTCAGTATAAAACTAATTTTTTTGGTAAAAAAAAAAAAATCATTTTTTTAATGTTCAGATTTTTTTCTCATACTGTCTAATAGTTTTCTGTGAGAAACATTTATTCATTTTGTATAATTGAAATCTTTTCCTAGCTTTAAATAAGGTATAGCTATCAAGCATTAAAGTTATTGTATCTCCCTAGCATAGGCAGTTTAATCAGGATTGACAGTTGGGGCAGTTGCACCATGCTGTCCCATTCATTTAAAAGCGTGCCATATTATCAAATAAAAATTTTATCAGTTTCAATCTAATTAGAAAATTTAAATTCTTTAAGTAATTCACTTCAAAGTTCAAAGAAGTAGTTTAGTAAAGGTTCAATCTAGA
>CAIGQZ010010775.1:1253436-1276438 GCA_903798205.1 Danio tinwini
ACTGTTGCACTAAATTCCAGAAGTGAAGAATTGATGTTATTTATTACTTGATTGTTAAAGCTACCTCACAGAAATGCTCTGTTTATTAACAGTTGTTGAATGTTAAAATAAGGTAAATTAAATAAAAAATAAGGAACATCCTGAATCTGTTTCTTCGCTCTTCTTTATTCTTTTTTATGTATTGTAAAAGTATCGGATCGGGTTTCGGGTAAAATTAAATGACTCGAACTCGGACTCGAGGGCAAAAAAACCTGATCAGGACATCCATAATGAAAATACATTAGAATATAAATAATAAAAATAACGCTCAAATCCCTTTAAAAACTAATAATAAAGCATTACTAAAACTAAAATGAAAATAATATAAATAAACTTAATAAATACTTTAATATATTTATATTACGAACACTGTTATATGAATTTAAGATAATATAAATTGCATACATGCTAGTTATAGGTTTAAGTAGTTATAAATATATATTTAATTTATTTTGTGCTTTTTAATAAAAAAAAATGTGGATGGTGCAGTGCATTGAGTGTGAGTGACAAGAAAAAAAAAGTGTATCACATCAAGAATATGATCATATTTACCTGACAAATGAACACCGGAACATGAGGATATAATTCACAGGTGTCAAAGTCAGTTCCTGGAGGCTTTGCACAGTTTAGTTCCAACCCTAATTAAACACACCTGATCAAACTGATTGAGTCCTTAAGGGTTGTTTGAAACCTACAGGTAAAGCTGCGGTCACACTGGACTTTTCTCCCCATAGACTTCCATTCACCCCATAGCTGTGCATCGATGGAATTGCTCCACAGTGTTTGGACTCTCAGTAGTGATTATTAACCACACTACACTGAGCTAAACTGAACTTAAACTATAAAAACTTAACTGATACTGTTTCAATTTACTACAATCTTCTATGTGAAGCTGCTTTGGCACAATCTACATTGTATAAGCTCTATACAAATAAAGGTGAATTGAATTCATACACATGCAACTGCGTCAGACCAATCTAAGATCAAAACATGACCTCTCTGAACAGAAATTTAAAACATGGAGCAATCGCTCGCTTTTTTAAATGTCTAATCATCTTGTTTAATCCCACCCCTTTTCGCAGCACAGTACAACAGGATTTGGCAAGCTCAAACTCTAGTGTGACCGCACTTAAGTGTGTTGGAGTTGGGTTGGAACTAAACTGTGCAGGGCTGTTTGACACCCCTGATATAATTGATGTAATATGAAATGAGTATGCACGATTAAACATTCAATATTTCTGGATACTTTGAAAAGAATATCTATGGCGAATGAGCTGTAAACAATATAATATATTTATCTCTAGATTGCCACCACAAACAAGACAACACATAAAATGATCTGTGAGAATGAAAACACTAACCACCGATAATGAGCGAGTGACGCAGATGGGCATGAATGAAGAAAAAACAGAGAAAAGGGTTACAGACAGACGGCGATGGCTTTCTTTCTGCGCTCGCGAGAGTCACGTTCACGTTTGGCCAAGCGGCGTTTCAGCTCTTCCGGCAGACGTTCATAACAGTGTTTACAGACGGGCTTCAGGTCCACCTCCACAAACCTGTCCCTGCAGGGCCATCGTCCCCACAATCCCCAGAAACACACCAAACCAGCAGATAAGACGGAGAGAAAATGGAAGAGGAATGGGTTTGAAGCGAGAAAGAGACAGAACAAGAAATGAATGGAAAGAGACAGAAATAGAGAATACAAGAGTTAGCGAGAGCGAAGGATTAGTAATGACCTGAAGAACATCACAGTGGTCCAGGATCAATTTAAAAACACTTCTGCATAAATTTACACACAGCCACTCAAAGTCACTAAGGCCTCGTTTACACTAGTACGTTTTAGTTTTAAAACAACGTTTTAGAATGAAAACGATCCGCGTCCACACTAGCGTTTCACCCAGCGTTTCTGAACAGCTCTGTCTAAATTAAAACGGTGAAAACGCACATCACGTGACCATACACACACTCTGGCATGCACTGCAGCGCGTTTTGAGCACATACCCATATGAGAGTTGTGCACGTCGGACTTTATCACGGATCTCCCGCTGGATCTAATCTCACTATATTTGTTAAACGTGATATTTAATTCATCTTGTTGTCTCTATCTAACGACATATTCCCCGACTTTGGTCTTTTGAATCTATCACTTGTTCTCAGGTAACGTATTTTGTCTGAGGGCAAAGATAAGTTAGGTTAATATCTTAATGTAACCGTGACACTGATTCTGCACACCAGACTGATTGCTTGCCTTTATTTTCTTTATTGTATAAAGTTATTGTGCGTTATAATTTTATAATGGCCATTATTAATTATTAAAACTGATATTCAATGAAAGATAGGGCATGTTTTGTATTTTCAATGAAAATGAAAGGAGGCAGTAATGTTATAGACTCCGTTTTGTAATAAATATGCATAAAGATGGTCATATTATGCAGCTACACGATACCTCAACATTTCTGATGTCTGTTAAGTTGCTAATATCAAAATGAAAATAGGCAGTTCTTCACATCATGTTTTTATTTTATTGTTAAGGGTGCCAGGGTGATGTGAATGACTTTATAAAGTACACACTCGGGAGTTTGTTTTCCATATCAAACTTGCGAAGTCTGAACTTACAAGGAGAGGATGTAAGACTGAACTGTGTGTAGGCTACTTAATATTGAGGAAAAGCCCCAATCAGAGAGGCGAATGTCTGCGGCACCGCTTCCATTTTCAGATGTCTCAGTTTTCCCCTATCTACACTGAGACGGAGCAGCAGTGTTTTAGAATGAAAATGGCCTTTTAAGCATTTCCAAAACGATCCGTTTTCGGGGCTCGAAAACTCCGGCGTAGTGTGAACGGATGGCGTAACCGTAGCAAAACTTATGCGTTTTAAAACTAAAACGTATTAGTGTAAACAAGGCCTAAGGGTGTATTCACACTAGGCAAAGTTGACTTGAACAGAGTATGGGCACGATTGGCCTTCCCCCTCCCCCCGATGGCTTGCACTCAGGCTGCATGTGAAATTGCCTAATGCTCGAGTAGGTACTACATTTTGGATTTAAATTTACTACAAAACCATTAGAAAAGTATGTTTTATCAGGGGTCTTAAACAAAAAAAAAAGTTACAGCAGCGTTGCCATGGAGTGCTTACTCCCGTGCCTGGCTGGCTGCCTTGTTTTATTGGGTACACGCGGACATTTGTCCCAGCGTGCTTTATTCACAACACTTAAAAAAAAAAAGCTATTCAAGTTGCTGCCCAGCAGGACATTATAAATATATAAATGTACAGGGAGTGCAGAATTATTAGGCAAATGAGTATTTTGACCGCACCATCCTCTTTATGCATGTTGTCTTACTCCAAGCTGTATAGGCTCGAAGGCCTACTACCAACTAAGCATATTAGGTGATGTGCATCTCTGTTATGAGAAGGGGTGTCAACACCCTATATCAGGTGTGCATAATTATTAGGCAACTTCCTTTCCTTTAGCAAAATGGGTCAAAAGAAGGACTTGACAGGCCCCGAAAAGTCAAAAATAGTGAGATATCTTGCAGAGGGATGCAGCACTCTTAAAATTGCCAAGCTTCTAAAGCGTGATCATCGAACAATCAAGCTTTTCATTCAAAATAGTCAACAGGGTATATATTTGTTTTTTGTTAAGTTGCCTAATAATTATGCACAGTAATAGTCACCTGCACACACAGATATCCTCCTAAAATAGCTAAAACTAAAAACTACTTCCAAAAATATTCAGCTTTGATATTGAGTTTTTGGGTTCATTAAGAACATGGTTGTTGTTCAATAATAAAATTAATCCTCAAAAATACAACTTGCCTAATAATTCTGCACTCCCTGTATATCAATCAGTGCTTAATTTGAGCCAGATCTTGCCAAATCCTGTTCCAGAAAGAAAAATACAAATATCTGACACTTCCCAGAACAGGATCTGGCAAGATCCAGCTAAAATGAAGCACTGTTTTATATACATTTATATATTTATGATATATTGAATAATAATATGATATATTGGATAATGATATATTATTTATATTTTTGTTTAATTGTTATATGTATACATCTCTTTTTTTTACCACTACTACTACTACTACTATTTACTGTGTTTTTTAATATACATGTTCTTTTATTTTTCTGTAAACTTTATAAATACCTTGGCAATACATTTGTAACATTTGTCATGCCAATAAAGCAATTATTGAATTGAGAGAGAGAGAGAGAGAGAGAGAGAGAGAGAGAGAAGCGAAGGCTGTGTGGATTGTGTGTGCGCGCACACATGACAGTAGTCATGCACTAGTTAAAGCAAAATTCACGTTAAACTATTGGTCCTAAACAATAATTTCAACCCATAATCTTTCTTGCATTTACAATCACTCTCATTGGTTGGTGGTTATTGTTTCGCAGGCAGTGTGCAGAAAAGAAATCAAAGTGATGCGTACGCTGCGGGATAAAAGAAAAGGAACTCGATGCAGCCTAATGTCTGCAGTCACACATCGACACCTGTCCATCGGCAATAAGAGCCCCCGGTATCCCGGACCAATTATAGAGTCGCACCGTTATTTGTGGGTCATTTGCATCGCTCTACCTGCATTGTATTTGCATTGCCTCACACCATAAACATTACATATATTTCTATATGATGTAAAAGTAGTCAAAACAAATGACAGCAACATTGTTGCTTCTTTTTCCTGTAAGAACAGCACAGCGGATAACAGTAAATCTAATTTTTATTATTACTATTTATTACTGATTGATTTATTTTCTTATTCATTTTTAATACTTATAATACTTTAATACTTTTGTGTTGTTAAATTCCAATCTTTTCAAATCTCTTTAATTAAATTTTTTTAAAACACAAAATAAGATGGAAAAAAAATAAATATATATATATATATATATATATATATATATATATATATATATATATAATTATAATAAATTTCTTGTGGTGAACCTGATGCGGCCCAGCCCCACCCAGAGGCCCCCAGCTAAATTGAGCTTGAGACCCCCGTTCTATATAGTATGAATGAGAGTATTGTGAATAGAATTTGAAGGTACTATATCTGAAATTTGTCATTATTATGTGACCTACCCGTTGCTGCTTTCCTCGCATTTATAAATTTCTCACATGGCATCATAGGATAGCATAGTGTTTATTAGATGCGCATTTCAGAATCGCTCCAGAAGTTGTAGGTCATCCGGGTACTTCTCGCATATGTTTTTTCCAATACTATGAATTTGACATACTACTAGGCTTGCATACTGATTTTAGCATACTATAAAGTAGGGAAGTATGAGATTTTGGACGCAGCCTCAGATTGCATTTTTACCCGAGCTCAAGAGTTTAGTTTAAAAAGGAAGAGAATCACTCTCGCTCAGTACAATGGAGATTGCTTTAGTTATTATTTTGAGTCGTTTGGAATGTAGTGACACACGGCCAAATATTTTGCCGATTAGTGGATCCACCACTATTAATGCTCACATTTTCATAAGTCATGCCCTGTTCACACGGGGTGTCAGCGTCAATGCTGGATGAAGGGCATGTCTAAAGCTCACACTGACGACATGGTGATAACAGCCAATCACATCCATCTTGGACTGTGACATAAAAAGGCACAGTAGTAGTAGTAGTAGTGTATAAAGAGATATAAAGATTGATTATAAAGCACTGGGTGATTACCAACCGTCATAATACGTTTTCCCTCCATTTAGACCAGGGCTGCCCAAACTCTGTCCTGGAAGGCCGGTGTCCTGCATATTTTAGTTCCAACCCCGATTAAAAACACCTGAACAAACTAATCAAGCCCTTACTAAGTATACAAGAAACTTCCAGGCAGGTGTGTTGAAGGAAGTTGGAGATAAACTATGCAGGACACCGGCCCTCCAGGACTGAGTTTGGACACCCCTGATATAGACAGACCTGATTTAGACAGACCGATATTCTCTGGTGTGACGAATGTGATGGACTAGCATCTGCACTAGTTTTTGCATAAAATTATCTGATTGGCTGACACCTCTGTTGGCTCTTGGTCACCTTAAGCAACAGACATAACTTGACTTGACGGATCCACAATTCAGTTCTGCAACGTTTTAACGTCATTCCATTCAAAGTCAATGAGTAACGTCAGCACAGATGCCGCGTGAACATATTAGGGGACATGCTGAAGTGCAATGAGGGGTTTGCATCTTTGATAAACTATGACAGTTTGCATTCATTGAATGCCAGCCTACCAAACTGCGACCGGGCAGTATGGAGCACTCACACTAGTCAAATGAACCTGATATGGGGGTCATATGCGAGGGACAGTTGAAATAGCCTAGTGTGAGTACACCCTATGAAAAAGAAGACAGTGAAAAGATTGTGATATAATATGCATGTTTTATTCCAGTGGGGACTTAAAATTGAATACACAAAGACTCTAAATTGAGGTCCCGATGGGCATAAATGCTTATAAATCATACAGAATGAGGTATTTTGAAAATATAGAAATGCAGAATTTATTCTGTGAGGGTTGGATTTTGGGACAGGGGTGGGGTAAGGGGATAGAGTACATACAGTTTGTACAGCATAAAATTCATTGCATGTGTGGAATTACTTACTTCAGGGTGAGTTTGGTGTTACAGGTCGAGCACGAGAAGCAGTTCACACACCAGGCCTTATTCAAAGCCGAAACCACTAAAGAAAAAAGGAAAAAAAAAAAAAAAAGATTAGCAACTCACAATAGCAGTTACTGGGGACATAACAACTACCCTCAAAGCTTTATTATTATTATTATTATTATTATTAGCAGTTATTTAAATTATACAGTGCATCCGGAAAGTATTCATAGCGCTTAACTTTTTCCACATTTTTTTATATTACAGCCCTATTCCAAAATTAATTAAATTAATTTGTTCCCTCAACTCTACACACAATACCACATAATGACAATGTGAAAAGATTTTTTTGAAATTTTTGCAAATTTATAAAAAAAAAAAAAAAAATGATAAATGACATGTACAGAAGTATTCACAGTCTTTGCCGTGAAGCTCTAAATTGAGCTCAGGTATATTCTGTTTTCCACTGATCATTCTTGAGATGTTTCAGCAGCTTAATTGGAGTTGACCTGTGGTAAATTCAGTTGATTGGACATGATTTGAAAATGCATACACCTGTCTATATAAGGTCCCAGGGTTGACAGTGCATGTCAAAGCACAAACCAAGCATAAAGACAAAGGAATTGTCTGTAGACCTCCGAAACCGGATTGTCTCAGGGCACAAGGCTGGGGAAAGTTAAAGAAAATTTCTGCTGCTCTGAAAGTTCCAATGAGCACAGTGGCCTCCATCCATAAGTGGAAGATGTTTGGAACCACCAGAGCTGTCCGGCCATCTAAGATGAGTGATCAGGGGAGAAGGGTCTTAGTCAGGGAGGTGATCAATAACCCGATGGTCACTCTGTCTAAGCTCCAGAGTTTTTCTGTGGAGAGGAGAACTTTACAGAAGGACAACCATCTGTGCAGCAATCCACCAATCAGGCCTGTATGGTAGAGTGGCCAGAAGCCACACACCACCTGGAATTTGCCAAAAGGCATCTGAAGGACTCTCAAACCATAAGAAACTAAATTTTCTGGTCTGATGAGACTAAAATTGAACTCTTTGGAGTGAATGCCAGGCGTTACGTTTGGAGAAAACCAGGCACCGCTCATCACCAGGCTAATATCATCCCTACAGTGAAGCATGGTGGTGGCGGCATCATGCTGTGGGGGTGTTTCAGCAGCAGGAACTGGAAGACTAGTCAGGATAGAGGGAAAGATGAATGCAACAATGTACAAAGACATCCTGAATGAAAACCTGCTTCAGAGTGCTCTTGACCTCAGACTGGGGCGACAGTTCATCTTCCAGCAGGACAATGACCCAAAGCACACCGCCAAAGTCTCAGTGGAGTGGCTTCACAACAACTTGGTGAATGCCCTTGACTGACTCAGCCAGAGCCCAGACCTAAATCCTATTGAACTTCTCTGGAGAGATCTGAAAATGGAGATACACCGGTGCTTCCCATCCAACCTGATAGTGCTTAAGAGGTACTGCAAAGAAGAATGGGCAAAAATTCCCAAAGACAGGTGTGCCAAGCTTGTGGCATCATATTCAAAAAGACTTGAGGCTGTAATTGCTGCCAAATTTGCATCAACAAAGTACTGAGCAAAGGCTGTGAATACTTATGTACATGTTAAATCTTTTTTCACATTGTCATTATATGGGGTATTGTGTGTAGAATTCTGAGGAAATAAATTAATTGAATCCATTTTGGAATAAAGCTGTAACATAAAAAATTGGAAAAAGTGAAGCGCTATGAATACTTTCCAGATGCATTGTACATCTTCAAGGTGACATGCTACAGGATTTTCATGGTGTTTTTTTTTTCAGAATAGTGTAAAAAACATCCAAAATACACCTCTTAGCATTTTTATCTCACTTTATTAATTTGTAGATTATGATATTTTTTTTTAGATTTCCTTTATTTTTCCTATATTTTTTTTTTTATTAAATTGAGCCATAAATCTCCACTTCAGCAGCTCTTACATGCATCAAACACTTTAAAATGTAATAAGAATTATGAATGAAATGTATGAAAATAGTTTGATCATGTTGAATTTAGTGATGCTTCATATGCTTTTAAAACTACATTTTGTAATACAATTCTTAGTTATCATCATACTTCCACATTTGATTGATTACTCGGCTGAAAACGTAGTCAAAATCATGTTCAAGTGAACAGAATTACCATCTCCTTCGATCACACGGTTGCAGTGGTAACAGACATCACCAAAGAGCTGAAAGACAGACATAACAGTAGCTTTAGTGTCACTAGATGAAGGTTTCATTATTTACAGAAGGTTGTTTCCTTGTTATTTATGAAGGTTTGAGGCAGTTGTCACCTGATTGTAGTGAGTCTCACAGTAAGCAAGACCTTTCCTCTCATAATGACGATGTCCCAGGAAAGGCTTCTCACATTTGGCACAGACAAAATGCTGCAAACACACAAACACATAAGCTGTCAATATCTGCAAATTTTCATTTAAATTGTTTAGGGTCAATTAATTTTATAAAATTACGTTTTTGAAAATTATACGCTCACCAAGGCTTCATTTGATTAAAAAATATAGTTAAAAAAACTAATATTGTGAAACAATATTTATTTTTTATATGCAAAAAATATAGTATGTTTACTATTATAAAATATCTTACAATTACATTTTTAGCTGAATATTACTGCAGTCTTCGGTGTCATACAATCTTTTAGAAATGAGTCTAATGTACTGAGATTTGGTGTTGAAGAAACTTGTAAAATCAGGTGCTGATATATTCTTAATAGAAAGTTTAAAAGAACAATATTTATTTGAAGAAAAAAAATCTATATTTTAAAAGCACTATGTGGATTCACTGTCATTTATATCCACTGTATGCATTCTGCTGAATAAAAGGGCTCATTTCATTCTAAAAAAAAACAAAGGATTTGTTTTAATTTGTAATAAATATTATTCACTTCATAGGGCTTGCATTAATGTTAGGTAAACAAGAATGAAACGTGACAATATGAAGCCTTAATTTTCCTCCATTATTATATTTATTTTCTTATAACAATTTTCAAGTAATCGCTAATTTAAAAAAGGAATAACCAGCAGGAAATATCAATAATTCAAAACAAATAGAAAAAGCTAATATTAATAAGACTAGTTCAGTTTTACTGCAGATGGTTTATTCATGTAGTCCAGCGGAGATCAGCGAGTACTTCTACTTTTCATCCATATTACGATTTTATTTATTTTGATTAAATCAATATCATTAGGAATGTAATAATACCAAACTAATAAATAAATATTACGTCATTATGACATTATGCAATATAAGCATTTTGGTTCACACTGAAAACCTGATAATTATGATTGTAAACCAATAAACGTACATGATGATTATTTATTTTTACTTTCCTTCGGCTTATGCCGAGTTCAGACTGCATGATTTAGTCGTGTTAGAAGTAGTCGTGTCACGGATGTTTTCACACTGCATGGGCTAGTGTTCTGTCGGCGCTGTTTACACTGTAGGATGGATCGGCGACAGGAGGGTTCATACTGCATGACTTTAAAATAGGAAGAATCACAGACAACTTTGTCCAAACTACGTCTCAGCCAAACAAATGCGAGAAGTTACATGGAAACAACGCAAGGTCACGTAATATCACGTAATATATTTTCGTTAATAACTACATAATGTAAACAGAAGGCTTTAGCTTTAGAAACTTGTGTTGCTCACCTAGCTTTTGAAGAGAATAAACAATCTCTCCTCAACTTTTTTTTTTACTTTTCGACCTGATTGTAATATTGATCAGATGACACGTCAAACAGACATAGTGCTCCTGCCAATTTTACGCTTGCTTTTTCTCCATTTCTTGGGGCCAAAGCAACTGAAAATGAGCGCTTTTAGCTTCTCCCCCAGCCTCCCGCTGGCCTGCAGGTAGTGAATGCTGCTCTCTCATTGGCTGTAGGTGATCGCGGATGATATTTTCAGTCAAAACACATTCAGACGGCATGATTTGCATCGCCGACAGCTCCAGATATTTAGCATGCCAAATATCTCACGAGCATCGGCGACTCATCTGCGATTCTCGCATAACGCGTCTTTAATAGTTCATACTGTGTGATTGTCACTCGTGTGCACGAGCACCGATTTGCCTGTGATTTCAGGCATTTGTCTGCAATTTCTCAAAACCTGTCGGCAAGTCAAAATCAGGGCTAAAATTATGCAGTCTGAACTAGGCATTAGTCTTTATTTATCAGGGGTCACCACAGCAGAATGAACCACCAACTATTCCGGCAAATGGTTTATGCCTTCCAGCCGCAACCCAGTACTGGGAAACACTCATTTACACACACTCATATCGTATGTCTTTGGACTATGGGGGAAACCGGAGCACCTGGAGAAAACCCACGCCAACACAGGGAGAACATGCAAACTCCATACAGAAATGCCAACTGGCCCAGGCGGGACTCAAACCAGTGATCTTCTTGCTGTGAGGTGATAGTGCAAACTACTGAACCACCGTGCCACCCTATTTTTATTTTCAATTATTCATTCATGTTCTTTTCAGCTCAGTTCCTTTATCAATCATGGGTCGCCACAGCAGAATGAACCGCCAACTTATCCAGCATGTGTTTTACGCTGCGGATGCCCTTCCAGCTGCAACCCATCACTGGGAAACACCCATACACTCTCATTCACACACATACGCTACGGCCAATTTAGTTTATTTAATTCACCTATAGCACATGTCTTTGGATTGTGGGAGAAACCGGAGCACCTGGAAAAAAACCCATGCAAACACGAGGAGAACATGTAAACTCCACACAGAAATGCCAACTGACCTAGCCGAGGTTCAAACCAGTGACATTCTTGCTATGAGGCCACAGCGCTACCCACTGCGCTACCGCACCATCCTATGTTTATTTAACATAAATAATTTACATTATAAGTATCCATTTTAATATACTTAAACCATTTAGGAATGGTGTTTGCCTTGATTCCTTTCCAAAGTGAGCCATTGACTACAAACCTTTTATTTTATTACTATAAATTCAGATATGTTCTATTCCACACTATTTGAACAGCTCCATGTTAATCATACTAACCTCCACGTGCCACTGTTTGCCCATAGCATTGACCACTCGGCCTTCGATTGGCCGTCTGCAGGCTCCACAGATTGGCACACCCATCTTATCATGGCAGGGCAGACAGTAGAGCTCCCCTTTCAGCTCGCGGGCATCAGCGGTCAGCTCTTTACTGTAAAACACACAAGCTCAATCACAGCTCTTCAGTAAAGCGGCAGCAGACACGTGCAGCGCTGCTCTACTGACCCGCAGTTGCTGCAGTTGAAGTGGTCCGGGTGATAGGGGTCATTTTTAAAAATCAGGGGCTGCTCCTCGATGATCGCGTGACACTTCTGACAGATGTACTTCCCCAGGCCTCGAGCTTTCTCGCGGTTGTGACACGGACGGCAGAGATGGCTGCAAAACACAAATGTGCGCATCAGACAATCAGAGCACAGAAAAAGAGTCTCATTTCCTGTAATTGCAGTTATACATTTGGCTTTTTATGCAACAAGTTAAGCTGAAAAATGATTCAGGGTTAGGCATGGGCCGCGATAAGATTAAGATAATTAGATTAATTACTTAGATTAATTAGATAAAAATATCATGATTTCACAATATTGTGATTACTGGTCTAAAATATGTTCTTTTTAAATGTCTGGGTAAAAAACAACTACTTTATTCACTATTAAACACAATATATTTTATTTTAAGAAAAATTTCAAATATTTGGAAACCGTAAACATGTCAGGCCAAAAAATGTATATACATCATTGACCTCTGCCATCTTCATTACCGTCAAAACCACAGATTTCTCTACAACTTCGGATATCTTTTCTTTGGATAAAAAGTAAAGCCACTGCACCGTTCAGGTCTATAGCATGTTTGAATGTTTGCATATAAGTGATTTGTTCCACAAATGTTTTCTGAATCGTGGGCTGAACAGTAGCTTTTGATGTGGATGCTCCTGAAGATCCTATTGCTCTAAAAAACTAAAAGTGTTTGTAAAAATACATAAAGAAAAACACCTTACAGTGTAACAGAACATTCAAACACTGACTTTTCCAACCGCGGTAAACTTTTAAAGCGGTTATTGTCTCATGATTATTCAGGGTAGGACTTATTTATAAAAAAAAACATATTTAAAGATGAGAACTGCTTGTGAGAATCTTTTTCCCCACACCTAATAAATATTGATTCATCAATGCATTGATTCATTGTCTAGCTATTCTGAATCGATTCTGTATTCAAATTAGATTGTGACTGTGTGGGCATGCGTGATCTAGAAACAGAAAAATAATCAGCATTGTGCTGCCGAATTAGCTTGATTTGGACATAGATGGACAAACCGAATCATTTTATGGCCTGTTTTCACTGAGTGGTGTGGTATGGTACGGGTTGGAACGTGTCACCTTTTATCAGGCTTGTGTTTCCACTGCCAAAAGGGTACCAATGGCACGTGCGTGGTGTATGACAGAAAGTTTCAGACAACATCATTCTCACTCAAGTAAATGTCAAAGTAAAGCTGTACGGATTGTGCACATGTCATATGAGAAGCACTTCTCACAAAACAGATGATTTATACACATAAATACTTGTGTATAAATGTTCATTACTGACTTTTCTATGAACACGATTTGATTATAACTGCAGATCAATCAATGATAGCGAAATAGCCTGCTGTAACGTCTGCAATTATATAAAATAAATAAATAAAGGCAACATATATTAACACCTACAGCCCCTTACAGTCTCTGATATGTTACCAATTACAGAAAAACTACACAAAGCATACATTTAGTCCTTATTTGGGTTCAAAAACAACACAAAACATATAGCCCAGTCAAAGCAAACCTCTAATCTGTGTCTGTAATCTTCATCAGCACATGTAACCTCTGGTTAGAAAGTAATTCCGTTCATGACAATCCAAAAGGCGGTGATAATAGTAAAATATGGCAGTTTGTTTATGTTTTAGGTTGCTGAAAAAATGATTTGCTCATTTTTTTTCGAGTTTCTTCTTTGTTTTTTCGCACTTCACTCTCACGTTTGCTTGGATCAGACATCAGAAGCCCTTCAATAATCACACACAGTATTATCATGAGCACTAGAAGTTCGTTATTTCAAACATAGATGCGCTGTGAGCGCACACGAAAAAGTGATAGCGTATTAGACAGCCTTGTAAACAACTACAGGGCACAGGGTAGATTCTGCTCTTCTTCTTGGCTTTGTGGCTGTTGTTTAAGCTCGGGTCGACCATGGCTCTTTATTTATTCATTCATTTACTTTTCGGTTTATTCCCTTTATTAAGCTCAAAACAGTTGTGGGAGAAAATAATACCAAACAATTTTGATGACGGACTTTGGTTAAGGCATTTTAGAATGACCGAAACAACATTTCGAATGTTTTACAATGTGGTTGGCCTGCTGGCTTGTCCATTAATGCACCCCATTGCACACATTTAAATAAAAACAATCACTACTTTCTTGGTAAATGTGTTTCCAAATACAAAATGCGCCTAAAAATAGGTGAATTGAAACATAGCTACTGTTCTCATTTTGTCTCATGAGCTTATTAACAAGCAAGCATGTGGCACTTACAATAGCATGGACATTGTTGAGTGTTTGCTGATAGTATATCGACACCTTATTTCATTAACAAATTGGTTTACGCTTCAAACTAAACATACGCAGCCTGTCAGTCACGATTCGACAGTCACCGCTCTGTTGGCCACAAACTCACCGGCCGGCGTTCTTGACGAATCCAACATCGGCGAGCACCGCTTGGCAGATATCACAGCAGAAACAGTCTGGGTGCCAGCTGTTATTCATGGCCTTAATCACACGCCCAATTATAAACTCTCCTGAGGGATTATGAGGGACACAATTTACAGTCAGCACAGGCACTAACATCACCCGTTTGTATGTTTATTCATGTGCAACTCTTACCACACTGGTGACAACAGGGAGCAAATAACATCTGGAAATCATGCTCACAGTACTTCCTTCCCTCAAACTATGGACAGAAGAGAGAAAATTTTAAACATAACATTTTGGCTCCAGTGGGAATATGTTTCAAAGTCAATCAATTGCATATTATTAACATAGAGCAGAGAACATGTATTAAAATTAAAATATACACTACCGGTCAAAAGTTTGGGGTCACTTTTTTTTTAAATAAATTTTATTTATTTATTACATTTATTAAATGTAAAAAAATATATATTGTCAAATACTTATTATATATTTATTACTTATTGTATGTAGTTTCAAATGAAATTATTACTCCAATCATTATTGCTTTTATTACTATTACAATTAATATTAATAATAATAATAATAATAATACATATTAGAGTGATTTAAGAAAAAACATGTGACTCTAAAAGACTGGAGCAATGAAGCTGAAAATCCATCTTTAAAATCACTGGAATAAATGATTAAATGATAAACTACTTTTGAACAGTTATTTTATAGTTCAATAACATTTCATAATGTGTACTGTATTTCTGATTAAATAAACACAGTTTTGGTGAGCAGGATAATCTTATTTTAAAACATTTAAAAATCCTGCTGACCCCAAACTTTTGACCAGTAGTGTGTATATATACGGTATATAATATAATTGTCAAAATAATAATAATAATAATAATAATAATAAAACATTACAATTTTTTTTAAATGTTTATTATAGTTATACTTTATTTTATTGTTACAGAATTATGTTCTCAGTTTCATTCATTTACATATATTTATATACATATAAAAGAAATTTCAAAATCAATTGCATATATTAACAAAATATATATAATTGTAATAACAATAATAATAATGATAATAATAATAATAATAATAATAAAACAAACTACAAAAGATTTATTATTTTTATACTTTTTTATAAATATAAAATTATTTTAAATAATTATATTTACAATTATTATAAATATGAATTTGACCATTTATTTTATTATTTATGCAATTATTAATGAAATTACATGTATATAGGTTTTAAAAAGCTTTTTAAAATACAAAAATATATATTTAATTCCTGTAATTTCAGGAATAAAAAAAAGAAACAGCATTTGATATATTTTTAAACTAGAAGAAGTTTATAGTAGTTAAAAAAAAAGAAAATGAATATATGCCATCACCCCTTTAACCACTAGGCATCAAGATTAAATGCTACATGACAGGTTTAATGCAAGTACCTCATAAAAGAGCCCTTCAGGAAACTGCTGGAAACACTGGGCGCAAACGAAGCACTGTTCATGATACAGCTCGCCATTACTGTTGACTATCTTCTCCGCTGGGGCAAATCCGCTTTTACACCGTTCACATGAGGCGTTTGCCAGGGCATTGGCCATGTTACTGTCAGGAGAATCAATAAAATCAATATTAGGAGAAACAAACAGCAGACACTGTCAGTTTACAGATCTAATACAGCAAAGCTAGTCAGACTCGATTGCTTTCCTATGCTACAAAACAAATGTAGATGCAATTAGCAAATTAGATTGTCAAGGATCATGTAGCAGAAGACTGAAGTAATGACTGCAGAAAATTCACATTGGTCATCACAAAAATAAATTACATTTTAAAATGGAAAACACTTACTTTAAATTTATAATAATATCGCACATTATTATTTACATTCATATGTTTTTTTTATGTCAAAGATTATGTGACAAAGAAGACTGAAGTAATGGCTGTTGAAAATTCTCATTAGTCAACACTAAAATAAATAGCATTTTAAAATACACAACCATTGCACAACAATGATTACATTGATTGTATTTTTTTAAATAACTGCTGCCTTTAGAAGTGGGATTCATACACATTTTTACTACAAAAATTCCATTACTTTTCCAAAACTGTCAGGTAAATATTCATGACCTTATGTTTAATGCAATGTTGGGTTGGGTCGATAGACGATGCCATCGTCCATAGACATCATGATGCTGCTCGATGCCCCCAACTTAGGCCCCGATTACACTAATACATCTTAGTTTTAAAATGGCATTTTAGAACGAAAACAATCCACGTCCACACTGGCGTTTTATCTAGCATTTCTGAACAGCCCTCCATCCACACTATACTGCTGAAAACGCACATTACATGACCACACACTGGTTTTTTTGGGGTTTTTTTTGGTTAGTATGGGTAAAACAATGACCATGCGGGTCAGGTAGTTGAAACTGTAGGCTACAAATAATTAATTTGTTATGAATTAATTATTCATAAATAATGAATTCACCGTCGCCTATGACAACAATGCCATCGTCCATCACAATGTTTCACATTAGACATCGTATGATGCCAAATTGGTCGATATCGCCCAACCCTAATGTGTTACAGCATATCAAAAAAATTCGACAATCTACGTAGTTTATTTTTATATCCGTAAAACATTTTTAGAAAGTATCTTGCTGTTTGTGTAAAAATGTTGGCTTGTGTTTTTAAAAAACTTTATAAGAACAGTACCAATTAGCCTTTAGCAACTACAGTATTTTCCCTCTGTTGTTAGAGATTTCTGAACACGACACTTAAAATGTTTCTTGAATTAAGGTGAAAGCGATACTCAATATTATCATCTCAAAAATATTCAAATACACAGATATTTCTTAAACAAATTTCTATGACTTTTCTTAAACATTTTGGGTTTATTTGTTTTTCCAAAATGTTTACTTATTGGGGAAAAAAACTTTTGGACTGTATGAACCCTGTAGAAGAAAAAAGAAAAAAATCTTCCCTTGAATGGCTAGTTAACCAAAAAAAACTTAGAATTAGTCTTGTTTTTACAAGGTGGTTGGACAGACAATGAAATAAAAGATAAAAACATAAATTCTGGGTCCAAACCAGTTTACTGATTGGCAGACAAATAATTCTTAGGAGCTGGAAATCAGAAGATGCCCCTTCCCTGAATGGGCAGTAGAACTTGCTAAGAGTGGCAGCATTTGAAGAAATGTCTTATAAGCAAATGGACAAGCTAAACCTATACTATAAAAAATGGTCCAAGTACTTAACCTGTTTGGAAATAGAACAGTAATAAATGTGTAAGAAATACACTGATTGTGACCGTGTAAATGTGCTATGTTATTGACTGAACCTACCTACTCTTTTTCATTTTTGTTTTATACATTTTATTAAAATTTTCTCTTCAGTATATAAAGATGGAGGCTTAACTGTATTTAATGATAGCCAAGCCAGGACCTTAAAGTCATAAGTTATGTTTACATCCAAAAATGTGAATTAACTTTATGCGCAAAACTGAATTATCCCATAAAAGCCGTGCGAATAAAGCAGTGTTTCCATCCAATAAGTCAAAGCGAACAAAAATGTCACTTCCTGATTAACTGGTGCCGAATATCAACAATAAAAACTAAATTTGCTGCAGTAGGAGAAGCTGTGTGAATCTTTTCTTCATTTAATAAATGACTTGCACTTCAGAAGGCAATCGTGATGCACGGTGGAGTTTGAAGGTGTCAGAAACGAAGCACAGACGCTCTTGATTCTGGAGGTAATTAATAATATAATAACACTAATAGTAAAATGTTTAAGACATTTTAGAATGACCAAAACAACATTTCACATGTTTTACAATGTTCTCTCTTTCATGTCTGTACGGTGGCCGAGAGAGCTTAACGTGAGAAAAAAAGCACGTGCAATTACAAAAAACACCAGCAAATTAAGAAATGATCTTCATCAATTTGACACCACACGTGTTGTAAATTGGTCACAACACAAACAACTGGAAAAACGTGCTGCAAATCGGTCATAACACAAATGAAATGTTTCTAGGGGACCCAAAAACATGACAGACGCTGTTTATATGTGGATGTGTTATTATCATAGATATGTGTTGTTATGGTTTATGTCGTGTAATCAGGATATTAAAATAAACGAAAAACAACTTACCTTTCAAAGACCACCAATCACTTCACTGAGCAACAGTCACGGCATAATAACACATCCATATCTCAGCAGGATCATGTTTTTGAGTCCCCTAATAACATTTACGTTGTGTTACATGGATATTTGCAAGTATTTTGACCAATTTGCTGTGTGTTTCTTCAGTTGCTTGTGTTGTGACCAATTTGCAGCGCATTTCTTCAGTTGTTTTTGTTGTGACCAATTTGCAGCACGTTTCTTCAGTTGTTTGTGTTGTGACCAATTTGCAACACGTGTGCTGTCAAATTGATGAAGATCGTTTCTTAATTTGCTGGTGTTTTTTGTAATTGCATGTGCTTTCTTAAATTGCAGAGCGTTAAGCTCTCTCTAGGCCACTGTAGGTTTGTCCATACACACAGATTTTTATCATCACATGATCTCTTATAACAAAATCACATGGCTTTTTTTATGTGCACACTGGAATTTGTTCAGTAAAAGTGTTTCCATCACAGTTTAAGCGCATCTTTTCTTATCGAATAAAAAGTTTATCCTACTCAGTTATGCACATATATTTTTTTATGCGCATCGTCAATTTATGCACATCTTGGGGTTTCCATCAACTGTTTTTTATGCGCATATCCAAAATGCGCATTAAAATAGGTGGATGAAAACATAGCTAATGTTAGGGATTAGTTTGGGTTGTGTTTGGTAATAGGGTAAATAGGGTTTTTTTTTTTGTTTGTTTTTTTACAGAGTTGTATTTTGTATTCCGTTCTGCTCTGCCTGAGAATCAATAAAACTGTTAATCTCTAAAAAATTTTAAACAAAAAAACTAAAGAAAATTCTGTCCTCATTTATTTACTTACTATTTAGTTACTTTGTTTAACTTGAACACACAATATATTTTGAAGAACGTTGGAAACTGGTCACCATAAACGTCCATAGTGTTTTTTCCTACTATTAGTATCAATGGCTAACGGCTTCCACATTCATCAAAACATCTTTTTTTTCATGTGTGTGAAAACTCATAAAAGTGTGAAACCACTTTATTTTTTGGTCTAAATAAATACTGTTAAACAAACCCTAATTCAATTCCCTCAATTTGGAATGCTTCTCATTTAATATTATTCAATTGCATTACATCAATATTAGTATCATATCATCATTTGCCATCATCCTGCTTTTGTGAGTTGTTAAAGATAATCTTTCTCTATTAAAAAAAAAAAAAAAAAAAAAAAAAACATTCCTTATAGCCCATCTGGCACTTTACAAGATATTAAGTGTCTCCATTTCAGTGACCTGGCAAGAGTGCAACCAATGTTTACATCACACACACAAACAGAATTAGCCCTGGAGTGACTCAGTTTGATTCCCTGAACAGACATTTCTCCAGCGACGAGGCTGTGAGAGTGTGGATGCGTTTTTCTTCCCCTCATTCCCTTCACTGCAGTCAGATCCAATGCTGCCTTCCCTAATATGGTGAACTGTAAGATCTGCTTGAGAACTAACATACTGTAAATCTATAAATAGATCATTTGTGCGTTTAAGAGATGTTGATGACAGTTTTGACATACAACATTTTCCATATGCAAGAGCTCACAGAATAACAGACGAGGTCTAACACTGCTGTGTGAAGAAAAGCCGTGTGTGTGTGTGTGTGTGTGTGTGTGTGTGTGTGTGTGTGTGTTTAAAGTGTGCTTGTGTCTGAAACACATTTAGACTGGCTGTAAGTTGGTTGACCCTCTTACTTCAAACTTGTCCTTATCCAACATATGTATTTATTTTGATGGGATATAAAATTTAAAACCCAGAACAAAACTAAATAACTTTTAACTTAACATTAATAGCCAATTAATCATCTAAATCGGTTAATTAAAATATAACCACCACAATAATTGTGCAAGATTCCTTTTAAGAAAAATAAATTAAATGTCAAATGAGCATCAATACGCATAATGCTTGAAAAAATTCCTCAATTTTACTGTCATTGTTTGTCATTCAAGAGTGTTAGTCGTTAAGGTTTCACAAATATTTAATGACTAGTTATGAAAAAACACTGTTGTAAAGTACAAAAAATTTAAAAAAGGTTAATGCTGAACATCTTTTATTAGGGACCGAGTCTTCTTCTCTAGAATGAATCACAGTATTGAGGGTCTAAACATGCTCGAAAACTCACAAAACTTTGCACACACAAAAGTGGCGAAAATTTATACTTTGTTATAGGTATCAAAAGTGAGTGTGGTAAAATGACTCAACAGCGCCCCTTATGCACTTTTGATGGACAGGCCCTCGAGCTACGATTCACGCACAAATGCAAAAATTGGCACACACATCAAACATGCCAATACCTACAAAAAAAAATCAAAATGGAGCAAAATTTCAAACCCAACAGGAAGTCAGATATTTTTAACTTCCTGTGCTGAAAAAAGTGCAGTTTTTGCCATTTCCAGGTGTTGTATTTTATTGTACTTCTCCTAGGGATTTGATCAGATCAACACCAAAATTGGATATTGTCATCTAAAGGCCTTGGCGATGTTAAATTGAGTTTTTGTCGAAGGGTGTGTATGTCCGTGGTGGCATAACAAACATCAATTCGCCACGAAACAACTCCGGCATTCATTGTCTTATCTGCTTCAAACTCCACGTTTGATAACAGTCCTGAGCTGAACAGGTTTACATGCCAATATCCAGATACGGTTATAGCGCCACCTGCTGGCAACAAGAAGTGACATGTTTTACAGTGTAACAAATTCCTCCTCCACATTTTATCGTATTAGCACAAAATTTGTGTGGTGTTATCTGAAAGTTTTAGCTATTGATATATTGTAAAAACCTAGAGATTTCATCGAAAGGCGTGTCTGTGGCGGCCTAACAAACCTCAGTGTTTCGCCATGGAAAAGCAAGCTGTTATAACTCAGGCTTACTATGTCCAATCTGCCCCTAATTCCACACCTTTGAGTATAGTTTTATACTGAAGACATCTACATGTGAATATTCATTCAGTCATAGCACCACCTGCTGACAAAGTATGAATGACACAAATAGCTAACATTGTCAGATTTTTTTAAACATATTTATTAACTTAAATTATTGTTGTCTATTGTGCTCTGTCATCTTAAGGCCACCGGGCGGTGGTGAGCCTGGGTTCGAGGTCCCTTTCATCGCTGCTTGCAGCTTTAATTCAATATTATCTTCACACAATTGTGTTCCCATGAAAAAAAAAATTCTAATTTATATATAGAAAAAAATTGGAGACAGTAATATTTAAATATAAATATTCTACCAAAATGTATATAATAAATATTTGTATTTATACATATTTAAATACAGTAAAACAACAATATAGTGAAATATTATATCTTTATTTTTCAAAGTTAGTGTTTGAATATATCTAAAAATGTAATTGTTTACTAATTACGTGGTCCTTCAGAAATATTTCAAATATGCAGATTTGGATCTGGAGAATATGCGCTGTGTTGCTCAATATATTTAATTACACATTTTTATAGGATTTTTTAAAAAGTTAAAAAGAAGAGATTTTATTACAAACGGCAGCATTTTGATATACTCAAGTCTTTCCCATGAGAATCACTTTTGACATCCTAATGTAATGTAATGTGTTGTTGCTGCTGACTGCACATTTTTCGACTGTAGGGAGTATCCGACACCATGAGTAAAAAGGTGTAGGTTGGTGTCTTAAGGTTCTAAACGTTTCAGCAGAATAAAAAAAAACCTGATTTAATCTCTATTATCCCTGTATAGGCATGATAATTGTCAGTTTACAGAAGATTCATATCTCAGGAAGTATATAATATCCATGTTTTCCCTGAGGATCAGACTGTAGGAAAGTCCAGCTCAGGAATTTCTGGGAATTTGGTCCAACAAAATGCCAAGCAGACAAACATGAAACTACAGAGAATTAATTTAAAGTAGATAATGCAATTTAAATTAAGTTTTTTTTAGATGTTAGAATAAGTAGTTTAGTTTTAAGGAAATCTATAAGCTAGTGTGCTCCAAAACAGTGACAAAATTCACATTTAGAAGATCTAAACCTGATATAAACATTCCAAGATAGCAGATTGTCACTTCTGCCTAAATGGATCAACCATTTGTTTTTCACATCACCTCATACTTCAGTTTCTCATCAAATAAAATGTTCTTTGGTATTTAACATGCCCATAATGTAACATTTTTTACAGAAATGCACTTAAATAACTGCATTACAAATAATTAATACTTATTTAGATCATATGTTATAATCTAAATAAGTATTAAATATTTGTAATGCAGTTATTTAAGTGTTATTTTCATATGTTATAGACAGTTAGCTACAGTATGACAAGGCTTATCTTAACACTTGTGGTATTTTGAATATCTCCAGCTTGTGTGTGTGTGTGTGTGTGTGTGTGTGTGTGTGTGTGTGTGTGTGTGTGTGTGTGTGTGTGTGTGTGTGTGTGTGTCTGAC